>AYLM01000053.1:0-36570 GCA_001625345.1 Cairneyella variabilis | reverse complement strand
TACTCCCCGGATCTGAACCCGATTGAGCATATCTGGTGGGCCCTGAAGGTCAGGTTTTATGAGATGTTCCCTGAGGTTGCGGCGGATAAATCGGAGTCAGAATACTCGCGCCAACGTCTGGAGAGCTGTTTACAAGCTGCATTTGATACATTAGACAAGTCGTTATTCGATAGTCTATATCAGAGTATGCCGAGAAGGGTGGCAGCTTGCATTAAGGCAAAAGGATGGCATACTAAGTATTGAGGTGGGATGCGGGCGGATTTGGATGCAAAGTAGACCGTTAGAATGAGCGAATCGCGATGATTCAATTGATGTAATATATATAGTATTTGGATAGAAATTGGTAGAGTTATATTAGAATTAATGTTGGGGTGAAATGCTGAAAATTGTCTGTGCTCATTATAAGTTGCCTAGTACTGTAGGGCCGTTGACTTCGACCTGAAGCCACCAGCTGGAAATGTTCGAGAATCTAGAATAAGGTTTTCGGTCAATGGGTCGAAGACGCCATGCGTTGAAGTCATGGCTCAATGCTATTCAGAGAATGACTTGCATCTTGATCCTAAATGTTTCTCACGGCTGAAGATTCCTTCGATTGCTTACTTTATCAAGAAGAGGTGAGCTTAGATCTAATTCCAGATGAGGTTAATGATCCTTCGCGCGAGCATTTCAACACGTGATTACACTCAAGTGCGGTGCAACCAAGATGAAGTTGTTGACTATCGACGGAACGGGAAGTCTCATACCAGAGGAAAGTTTAACTCGGTAACCTAAATTTAAAGATTCTTCCTGCGAATTCCCCGCTGCATGACAGAACGTAGCATCCAGTATCCTTGACCTGGAGAGTTTTGGCGAGTTGCTGCAGGGAGAAGCACCAGAAGTGAGGAACCGAGGGCCCTGGTATGACCTGACGAGCTGAATCATGGAGTTTGAGCTTTCGCCCCATCGGTACCCTCACTAATTCAAATACGGGCTTCTCGCTCCATTTGTCAGTTCGCAATAATCATGTGCATCAAGGCGCGAGTGGGCAATCAGACAGATGCTGCTTCCCGTCCAGACTCGAACTCGTGGCCTGCTCCACTATCAAAAAAGCTTTGATCGACGGCTCCAAGGCCTGTCGTATCGGGAAACATCTCATCCGAACCCTCACACACGGCGAACGGAGTATGGTTTGACCAGCCGTGGCTGTGCTCGTGGGCGTGCAATCGAGAATAGATCGTCCCTTGCTGTCTTTCTGCACCAACTGCATCAAGCTTTCTTCCACCCAACCTGCCCAATCAAGTAGAGTGGATATGCACAGTGCTTGGGAGGCTGCATCATGTCTCTGACATGTGGTGACAGAGACAGGCTAGAGAAGCCTGTAGCATTATTCAAATACTCAGCTCAGAATCAATTTGAATACAGTAGCAATTTTAGCATTCTGTCTGATGTGCGGATCAATATGCCATGACGCTTTCGTTCGGAGCAGATGGATTGGAAAAGTGTAATTTATATTCCTGGTTGAGGCAGAGCTGAATTGGTGGTCTTTTCCCGCTGATAGGAATGCCGGCACTGTCGCCGGCCCAGAAGAGTAAATTGAATGCACGGCAGCAGGCGGGGGCTTGAATTTAGATACGCCTGAGAGCGCCTCTGACGGGAGGCCAACCACCACAACCAGGATGCCATCTCCAATCCCGGGGATTGAGTCGATCCCCCTTGTGGGCCGGCAGAGGACCCCTTGACTGTGCTGAATGAATATCTCAGAATAATCGCGATGCAAAGCAGAGATCCCCGGGAAAAGTAGACAGAACATACATCATCCCTCCGGCCTCTGATAACTTGAGTCTTCGATCATTGCTTCTGGGATGCTCGCTGATATTCGAGAAGAGTGAGATCCTGACACTCTTATTGAATCTAAGCCTCTGGCGCATCTTCTTCTCCACGAGCCCACTTCAATCCGTAGAGTGCCTTGGACGAAACTCTCCACTTTCAACTCTTGGGTCCTGGTTGTCGTCTTACCGTCATCCTCTTCTGCCGACAAGTCTCTCCTGCACCACTCAGACGACGGAATTGATACCCTGTATATATATATATATTTCCACTCTGTAACCGTTGCACTGCGGTGTCTCAAACATTGGGGGTCGTCGCTACAAACTGCAGGATACGGAGGTACGGAAATCTCAGCCGAGGAAGGACCCTGGGAACTCGAGACGACTTCGAATCACCGTCATAATCAACAATTGGCAACCGACGGCACTTCTCGACTTTCGCAAGGCTTCAACTTCACTTCGACATCCACGATCCGATTTATTTTTTCACCTTTTCGGCGCATTCTTGCGAGTCTCTCGTTCCTTGGCCCAAGGGAGGTTTCAGTCACTTGGAGTCTCGCCCTTGTAGCGTTCGGATCGTCCATACTCCGCAGCTTTACTTGTCTTGCACTTAGATCAGCCTGCGTCCTTTCACAGCTTCAGTCCCTCACTCTGCTCCCCGCTATTGTTACCGCCTTTCTCTGGGGATTATCACGACCTTGTCTTCACCGCATGCCAATGTCAGTTGGACGATAACATCTTCTTTCTCCGGTCATACTGCGAGCAACTCGCAAAGTCTTCACCGTGGCGGCATACGATAACCAAGGTTATCTTGCGCCTGGATTTGACCTGGACTACCCTTACCAGCCGTCGCCGTTATACTCAGCTTCGACTGTTTCCGATTTTACTCTTGTTGGCGAACAACAATTTACGCCTCCTACCTCAATCTACCAAGTTGACAGCAGTGCTCGGCCCTCGAAACGACAGCGGACTTCTCCACCAGACCCAAAACCCCAACGTTCGCCAAACACATTGAAGATGGCAGATGCAGATGAGGGAGCTATGGGTGCTCCTGGTGGAGCAGGTCCATCGTCTGCTGCGGGCAAGCCGAAGCGGGTTCGCACAGGATGCTTGACTTGCAGAGAGAGACATTTAAAGTGTGATGAGGGCATGCCAGTTTGTCAGAACTGTAAAAAGTCGAGCCGTGTCTGCAAGAGAGGAGTTCGGTTGAACTTCATTGATACTACAGTCAAGAACCCGCCTATTATCCCACCAACTGCTGACTGGCAAGGTTAGTACTTCTCTTTCGACCTGTCACAACCTATATGTGCTAAGTTTCTGCAGTTTCGTTTCTAGATGAATCGAGAGAGATTGCTTCAGAGTACAAAGGTGGTGCAGGTCGATATGCGAAACCCCAAACTCTTACACCTCCTCAGGAGCCAACTGAATATCTTGTTCGACCTAAGGCAGCCCATAACTTGAACAATACTACTGGAGATATTGCATTGCCCCCCATTCAGTCCAATGGACCGTATGCAGATGGTGGAGCAGGTCTGAAGCAGGAAGTCACTCATTCACGACACACCAGCCGCCATCATTCAATTGCTGGCAGTGAAGGATCCTACCTTTCGGGTCCACCTACTGCTACGTACAGTCACCAATCCGATCCTTTGACGCCGCCCAATGAGCCTCGCAGATTCTTGAACAACCCTGATGAGGTCTTGTTCATGCAAGTCTTTGTGGAGGAAGTTGGTCTATGGATGGATAGTATGGATGCACAGAAGCACTTCTCCAGAATCCTTCCCTTCCACGCTTTGGGAGAGCCCATGCTCCTCAACGCTTTCCTAGCATGCGGTGCTCGTCACTTGACACTCGTCAACCCCATGTACCACGAGGATAAGGCGTTGTATTACTACGATACGGCAACTACCCAATTACTGCGGGCCTTGCAGAATCCAGACCGAAACACAGTATGCTGCGCAACCACGGCTGTTATCCTAAATGTTTATGAGATTATGTCTGAGCGTGCCATGCAACGGATGAATCATATCGCCGGTGCTCGAGCATTGATCAAGGAGTGTGGTTGGAACGCAAGAAGCGAGGGTGTCGGCGCCGCTTGCTTCTGGCTCAATGTTGGTATGGAGTTGCTCAGTTGTCTTCATTTCAACTGGCAAGTGGCCTGGGAACCAGATCAGTGGGGTATTGATATGAACTTCCGACAAGAGACGGAGTCTGGAAAGGAGGAGTTCTGGGTTCACCGCATGCTCTACATTGTCGGAAAGATTGCCAACTTCCGGGCTACGATTCCACGGTTCAAGGAGGCTTCTCAGTATGACGAAGAAATTCGACTTCAGACGAGATTCGCAGAATGGGAGAGATTAAAGACTTTGTCTGACAGCTGGAATGCGAATATCCCTCGGACCATGCAACCGATGGGCTACCTGCATCCTTCTCAGACAAGCTCGAAGTCTCTTTTCCCGGAAGTTTGGTGAGTGAAGAAGCCCTTGAAGTAATGAAACGTACTAACCAAACTAGGCTCATCAAGCGTGCTACAATCGTTGGTCGTTTGTTCTACCATACTGCATTGTGTCTCTTAGGACAGATTCACCCTCTTTACCCACAGGAGACGGAGCATCTGAAAGCCATGCAGATGGAGAACGCTCATCTAATATGTGGTATCGCAGCACATGTCAAAGATAGAGGCGTTGCTAGTGTAGCTTTGCGTTCATTAGCAATTGCCGCAGAGTGCCTCGTGGTCCGCGAGGAACAAGAGGAGGTCCTGCAAATCTTCGACAAGATCCGAAAGGAGACTGGCTGGCGGGTGGGCTTTGTCAACAAGGAATTGAAGGTGAAGTGGGGCTGGGCACACGAGGATGCACAGCAGCAACAGATGGCTGCACAGCAGAATTCGTTGGCACAATTCTTCCCAAGTACGACTCAGGCTTCCTCGACCTCACTCCCTCCTGCACCGCCGCCCGCTAGACCACCTATGCCTAGTGGAATTCTCAACCCGCTGCTGGCGAAGGCAGATTTCTCGCTACCGAATCATCCGTACCAACAGTACTATCAACCACCCACTCAACCGATTCAACAACACCACTTCTCTCACGCTTATGTTTGAGACTAAATTTGGTTTCTCGACCCTCACCTCTTTGCACGGATTGGACTTCGGATCTACCTGTCTGGCATCCTTACTCAGCTGGGTTGCCTCAGGAGCGTGTAAATACACTACCTGAATATGGGTGGAGCTCTTTCGCCAAATTCGCATTTAAGCGGCTTCTTATTTCATTTTATATTGCATCAACGACAGAGACAGCATTTTAACTTCACGATACACAACGATGGGGATTGCATTGGGTGGCGGGAAGGAATCATGATTTGAGCGTGGAGTTTTGGGCGTTGCTTACTGAGAAAGTTTTACGCATGAATGATGTAGGAAAGGGGTGTTGGTATGAGTGGCATGCATGTTTCTTGTAGTAATACGAATGGGGATGATTGGAGATATTGGCATTACGACTGTTTTCAGGAAGCTGCTGGCAAAGGAACTTGCTACAAAATTGCAAGTGATAGCTCGAAGCATAGTGTTGTATCGATATAATCACACTCACGGGTACTAGCTTTCGGCCAACGTGATACAGTATATCATAATCTTATCGTCTGCAACCCACACATCCACTAATGGCACGATCTCACTACTATATCCACAACATCCACCAGCTTGATGATGTGGAACTCGTAGTTGGGGTTCAGTTGGTCGAGGCCCGAGGCCGCGTACAGGTAACTAATTCGAGACCGTGTGGGCGGCAAAAGCAAGGAGAGGCTTACTGTATGTTTTAAACGGCCACTGACGATAGCGGCTGTGGTGGTGGTCTACGGAGCTCTTCTTCGTGCAGAGCGAGCGGGATCGCTAGGAACATGTCGGTAGGTGGATCCCAATACTATGGTCGTTAGGTCGCTGGATCGGCAGTTTAGTGAGACGCGAGCTGATACAAGAGACCGAAGTTGCATTGAGCGGGCATCACGGTGGAGCGGTGCTGATGGTACATTGGTAGAAGTTTTGTCATTATTTAAACTACAGCTGCCTCCAGCATGATATCTTCCTCGCTTGACCGAACCTTTCCTCGCAGAAGACATCTCTCCTGGCTGGATATCTCTCCCGCCTGAATCTCTCCTGCTTGGACATCTCGGAGCCGACAGCATCTCTCAAGTACATAGCTTTGACGCCGCCTCATCTGGAGAATGGTCACCAGGCACCCTCAGGCAACTTCTACAACCGCTATTCGAGTGCCAAGAAGACATACTGGGCAGAGTCGACGGCATCGCTGGAAGGCCGATACCGGCTTGGAGGGCTGTCCTTTTGCCGGCGCCTTCACCGCGGGAGGTGCAGGGGCTGCTGCCACTTGTGTTGGCCTTATTCATGACTCTCGTAATTGCCCAAGCTCACCTTAGACCGAGTCCAAACCTGCTCAGCCGGCTTCTTGAGAACCTCCAAGCGGTTACCAGGGGAAGTTGCCGGTAGGAAGAATACCATGCTCTTCACATCATCAGAGAAGGTGAGGAAGTAGTCCGCCTTCCGAGCCATCACGGCCGCAGCGACTCGAGTGAGTTCATCTCTTAACGGCCTGGGTGCTTATGTGGGGGGAGAGAGGCTGTGAGGTATTTGGCATGACAACGCTGGGAGGAGATTGAGCTCCCGCTCCGACTTTGGCTCTTGGCTCTCTTCGACCTCGCTCGCGGAAATTGTAAATGGCCTTGAGCAGGTTCTCGCCGTTCCATGGGCCGGTTGTCCAAATTGACCAAATTGGTCTCACGGAGGCCATGCTCCATGAGTGCTGGATCAACAGGCTCGATGCGCTCCTCCAGTCGGAGACAGCACGATAAGCTGTATAAGGTGTGCTGGAAGACGACGAGTTTGCAGAGACTTCAGAGGTCCGACAAGAACTTCGGCTTGAACTTCTTGTTCGCCCGATCCGCGGCCCGGAACTGAAACTGCTCGCCATGGAGCTCGAATACCAATTCCCTCCTCTCTCCTTCCTTTTCACTTTCCTGCCTAGGCTCACCACTCTCTCCCACTCCATCCATCTCGCCATTGGCTTCAGCTTCCTTCTTCGGCTCTGGCAAGGGAATGGTAAACCTGAACACCGTTCCTTCCTTGGGCAATGTCTTGACTTGATCCTTCCTAGTGACGACCTCGAACACACCCCTCAGGTCCTTCACCACAATGCCTCTCACGCCTACCCTTGAGACACACCTGCTCCTCACCACCTCAATATCCGCACCATGATAGTCAGCAGCTAACAACTTCTCTGCAGCTTTGGGCGAAACTGACGCCCTCAATCCATCCCCCAAGCAGAAAATTTCCCGCATATACCCCACCCAAAGAGTATGTAGCGGCTCGTAGATCTTGTATTTCTGCTGCGATTTTGGGATATCGTAGAGGCAGAGAGCACGCTTCTGGCGCGCAGACAATGGTTTCGGCTTCAGCTTCTTCTGGCGCGCAGCGAGTTTGCGCTCTCGTGCAAGGCGCCGAGCTTCTTGTTCGTTGGGTGTAGGTTCGCCGGGTTTAAGGTAGAGGGGTCGCTTGGTGACTTTCTCGGTGTAGATACGATTTGCGCTGGTGGGGGAGTGAGCGCGTGAGAGAAGTGAGAGTGCGATATTTGATGCACTGGTAGAAGCATTGACAGGCGTTTTGGGCGTTGTAGGATCCATTATGCCCACTTCTTCACATTGTTGCACTTGTGGTGATTTTCTTAGAGCTGTAGAGCTTTCACATGCTACGAAGGTAATCTTAAGATTACAAAATTTAGCGTCCGCGACGTTAGCGTCGACCCCAGATTCTGCTGGCAGTATTCATTGGACCAGCCGCCCGCATGCTTCGGCCTTCAGACCTCATCTGCGGCACATGAAAACGTTCGATGTCTCTAGCACTTCTACGATGATTTGGTTATGACAATATACCTCTAGACACCTCGCATTCTCGATACTGAACCTGAATTCGAGGGAAGCGCAAGATGGACGACGATTCGAGAGGTTCCCCTCGAACCTCGGCTCCAGATCTCGAGATCTTTGGGGACGAGATCAAGCTTCATCCCAGCGGATATGTCGAGCCTCCAGCGAGACCAAGAGATGAGGAGAAGGACAAGGAGAGGAACTTGGTAGAGCATATGGCCAGATTTAGAACTAATCCTTTAGAGTATGCTCTGCCCCCATCTGAGCTCTGTTTGCCCCTCTCTTGAGGCCAATTCAATTTGCTGATGTTATTGCTCTGGCAGATTCCTCCGCGAAGTCTCCCTTCATGTCTCCGGTTCTGGCTGGCGTGCCTATGACCACTTCATCGGTCAACCTATTTTCTACCCGGGATTCTCGGAAAACATGACCGCCGCCATTCTCTCCACCCCGATATTACAAACCCGCATCACCGAGCTCGCAGAAAAGCGCATTGACGTTGAAGAGAAGATGGGTCTACTGAGCAAGGAGGACCCATTATACAATGCGAAGAGGATGCAGAGGAAGACTGTTATAAAATCAAACTTGAACGAGCTGTGTGAGAAGTTGACCGGTGATATGATTTGCAAGATGGAGAGCAGACCGTTTATTCGAGGGGCATACTACCTTTGCACGCAACTGTTGACGAGAGCATATCACCAAGGAATTCATGTGAGCAGTGAGGAGGTTTTGAGACTGAGGACCGTGGCGAAGGAGGCGGAGAAGAATAAGCAGAGCATTATCTTTCTGCCCTGCCATCGAAGCCACGTGGATTATGTCTCGCTGCAAATCATTTGCTACCGTCTGGGACTGGCTTTACCGACTGTAGTAGCAGGAGACAATCTGAACTTCCCTCTTGTGGGCAGCTTCTTACAGCATGCCGGAGCCATGTGGATTCGACGAAGCTTTGGCGATGATGTCCTCTATACTACCCTGGTGCAGTCATACATAGACACCCTACTTCAGGGCGGCTTCAATTTCGAGTGTTTCATCGAGGGGGGCCGCTCAAGAACAGGAAAGCTCTTACCTCCCAAGTTCGGTATTTTGAGCTTTATTTTGGATAGCATTCTCTCTGGTCGTGTGCAGGACGCCATCATCTGTCCTGTCAGCACACAGTACGACAAAGTCATCGAGACTGAGGGCTATGTTGAGGAATTGCTCGGAGTACCGAAGAAGAAAGAGGATCTTGCACAGTTCTTGTCTGCATCCTCGGTGTTGTCATTGAAACTTGGGAGAGTGGATGTCAGATTCCACGAGCCGTGGTCTTTGCGCAAATTCATTCAAGATCAGCAAGCTCGGACTACTGGAATCCCGCAACAGATTGATATGAAGAGTATCAATGACCCAGCTACGAGGCAGAGACTTCTGCGAACCATGGGTTACAAGGTTCTTTCTGATATCAACGCAGTATCCGTGGTCATGCCGACTGCCTTAATCGGTACCGTTCTCTTGACCTTGAGAGGCAGAGGTGTTGGAAAAGCCGAGTTGATACGTCGTGTAGAATGGCTCAGTGACAGAGTCAGGTCCAAAGGTGGACGAGTCGCCCATTTTGGGAATGCACCAACATCAGTAGTCATTGACCGTGGTCTCGATGTTCTGGGTAAAGATCTCGTTGGGCTCGTCGAAGGATTGCCGGAGCCAACTTACTATGCGGTTGACAGATTTCAACTGTCATTTTACCGCAACATGACCATCCACTTGTTCATTTCAGAAGCCTTGGTTAGCGCGGGCATGTATCTTCGAGTCAAGCGAGGTGGGGGCCCGGACAACCAGAAGATCTCATATGATGAACTTCGGGAGCAAGTCCTGTTCTTGTCGCAGCTCTTCAGAGGAGAGTTCATCTATCCTACCGAGGGACTGGCAGTCAACCTCGATAACACACTCCGTGGCTTTGAGGCCGATAGAATCGTCGACCTGGAGCGAGATGCAGATGGTAAGATCATCTTCGTTGGATTGGCCGAGGAGGAACGTATGGCCGGCCGTGAGAACTACGATTTCTACTGTTTCCTCATCTGGCCATTTGTGGAGGCAAGCTGGCTTGGTGCTGTTGCACTTATGGGACTTACTCCACCACCTGGCTATACAGGGGACGGCTGGCTTGATGTGAAGAAATGCCAGGACAGTTCTCAGTTGGTAAGTATTCTTCCCCATATATCGTCTCTTTACTGACATATCTTTAGCTCGGCAAAACACTCTACCACCAAGGCGACCTCTCCTACTTCGAAGCCGTCAACAAACAAACCCTCCAAACAGCCTGGGCACGCTTCGAAGACGAAGGCATAATCCTCGTCGCCAAGAGCCGCAACACCAAGATTCCACCACGCGCCAAACTCGCTCCAGAATGGCTGCCCAAACGCGACCCAGTCACACACAAGATTGTCCCCGAAGGTCGACTCTGGAACTTCATCGAGAAGATTGCGCAGTCGAGAAGAGAAGGAAAGAATAGAAGAGATGGCGCGACAGTGTCAACGAGAGTGCTGAGACATATAGAGACAATCGCTAAGACGGTGTTTGCGGGAGCGGATGAGATGGGGATGAGTGAGGAGGATAAGGTGGAGTTGAAGAGGAAGCAGAAGAGAAGGCAGGCGTTGCAGGCGAGGGCGCATTTGTGATGAGATGAGATTTTTGTATTGATACCAAGATTTTGTATGAAGATATGAGGGATGAGAAACATATGTCAGCGCAAGGTCAAGGAGCTTGTGGATCAGAGACTCGTGGACTGTATGAGGTCGTGCCTCGAACAAGGCTCTCATGCCTCAATAGCTCTCCTCAAAGTCTAAAGATTCTCAAGTCTCCAAGTTTCCTTATATAAATTACTGCCCCGGGTCATATTATCGGTGAATTGAGGTATTAAATTTCTGCGGCATAACGATGAAATGAATTTCCAGCCTTAGTTCCCTTAAAAGGTTGCAGAATGAGGAGCACATCGTTGGCAAAATACATTTCGAACTGAGGAAGGACTACACCTGCTGGACATGTTTTACTGATTGCAAACAGTTCCAGATAAATTTGTTGCTAGGTGTATTGAGCTTGAGACCCCGACGTCGAAGATCTATCAACGTCTTCCTTCCTTTGACAGTGTTATGGATGCTCTGTCAGTCATCCTCGACGTTTGGCAGAAATGAGAGTGGTTCAGATAACGACCGTCGAGAATGGTATTAGGCAAGAGATGACGAAGAGTCTTTGCTCTTGAAAGATGCACAGGATTTGAACTCAGCAAACCGTTCCTGTCAGACTCGCCTTGCTGGAAGTTTGGGTTTAAGCCAATGCTGAACAACAAAGTTGCACACGTACCGACTGTTGCAAGTACAGATGCCGGCTTTGATGTTTCCCAGGTGCCTTTGCCCTTGATTTGATACCGCTCTTAGAGCAGGGCCTTTGATCACCACTTTGATGGTCTTCGAATACAGTGCGGGAACTGCTCTTTTAGACTTATAAGTTCTTTCGTCAGAAAGAGGAAACTTGAAGTTGAAGAATGGAAAATTGCCATTCTGCCTGCTCCGAATACTCACACCGAGAGCAAGACCTGATCAAGTCACAAGACACTCGTCTCCGATCCAAGCAGACCTTGATCTGATAAACTCAAAACCCAAAACGCAAAAATCAATGATCCAGGAACCCCTTCCCGCATCAAACAATTCTTCTTCCGTCTCTTCAGCCAAAGCCAAAGCCAGCTTTCGGCTCCAACTCTGTCCACGCTCAGGACCAATTCTTCCACAGCGGTGCTCCCTCCGCCATACTTATGCATCCAATATATGCGAGCGCAGGGGTCTCTGTGTGGTTTCCCTGTGTGGTCTCCCTGTGGTGGGTGGGTGACATTCTTCCCCTGGCAGAAGTGCTGCAGTGACATGCGGGGCCGAACGAGTTGAGCACTCAGCCGACCTGGCGAACCAAGACTGGGCGTCCAGTGACCATCATCCGAATCGCGACGTGCAACAGAAATTCAAATACCTTTCAGGTCGGGGATTGGATTGGATGTCTCGATATGAAGAGAGTATTGGAATCGTGATCCGAATCCGATGCGAAAGTATGTGTTTTGAGGCTGAGTGTTGAAGTGAGAGGTTGGGTGAGCTGGTCATGTGATGAGGCCTTCGAGGGATGGGAGAAGAAGGGTTCCCCTTTCTTCAGTCCCGGTGGTAGTGGATGCAACGCTGGAAGGCCCGAATAATTATGAAGGACTACTACGTATACACCGACAAGAAGCACGTACAGAAGCCAAGCCGGCAGACAACCCAAGCTATCGCATCGGATATCAGATGAAGAGACTTTCCCATAGCTTGACTTCTGGCTCAGTATGAGATGAGTTTTCATTTTAGCTCCATCCTTCTGCTTTCCCCTTTCTCATGCGCACCGCGTCACTGGCTCGGATGTGAGCCAAGGAAGCTTGAACGATCATATTGCGGCTTTTATCACATCTAGATTTTCACAACTGTGATTTGGGTGGAGTCTGCCGTGACGACTTACAGCGGAGAAAACGAATTGTGGGATTTGCTGTAGATCTTTCATGTGAGAAGCTTGTCTTGGGAGCTTGGGGGGAAATTTTAGTGAAACGCATGAAGGATGATGAATACCCAGGTGAGGCATGTGGGTTTGTATCTTGCCGTGCGATGTGATGGACCTGGATAAAAAGTCATATTTTTTGCTGTGGATGTGTGAACGGCGGGTTCGGGCATCGGCAGCGTTTCACAGCCTGGAGAAGGTGGCTGAGTGTGAAGCAGGAAGGATGATGATGATGGGATAGGACAAGCTTTTCTAGAAGGCTTCACATTTGCCAGGCATGGAGTTGTGAGCGGAGACAGCGAGTCCCGAGTCCCGAGTCCCGACTGTACTGTACTCGAGCTGATGAGAGGGATGGAATAATTCGAAACTGCTTTCACACTTTCTAGAAGACAGCGGGATAACGGACGTGGGATGCGATGGGCGTGTTCAGATAGGAAGGAGGGATAGTCAGGGGAACGGATGACGACAGGATGGTTACAGAAATATTTCATGTGGGAGGAAATGAGGCTGGATTGATCATGGTGCAAGGGGAGACTGTGTAACGGGTTTACAAGGCTAAGAGTATGGATATTGTGTTGTAGCAGCGGTAATCAGATCATGAGGGCGTCTCGCCCTAGATATCTTTGGCGTCGAAGATACCTGTGTTGGGCAGGTCGAAGATGCACTTGCTCTTTTCCGGCAACTCAAACCGCTACGGAAAATTTCGACCTGCCGGAAAACAACTGCGGGATGGCCAACAAATAGATTTAGACCTGAGAATAGTTTCTATGGAGCATCGTGACATCGTGTCGACGTGATACACAACGGCGCGACGGGGATTTGCATCTCGGAAGTTCTCCCTAGCAAGGTGGTAAATCTGCTGATGTGATTCGCGAAGATCGTCATCAGTCGCCTCGTAGCGCTGGGTCTGGACTTTTCGGCCTTCAGGTACCATTTTTGACGGCCATGGTCGCAATCATATTTCAACGACAGTGACCTGCTCGCTTGCCCGGCCGGTTGCGGTGCTGAGATGCGGTCAGCAGGGTGGCGGAGCCGTACAAAATAGTGAGCATGCACTTCGAGAAGCCTCCAGCGGTTTGCTTTGCCGTCCTCGCACAGGCTTCGAAGCTTACTTGTAGAACAGTCCGAACTCTTGCTGCCAAGAATTTTACACGAGCCCCATCTTTGAAGCTCAGATGCTCGTATCCGAGAAGAGAATGCCATGACCCTTTCTGAGTCTTGACTTCTGTCTCTGTCTCTGTCTCTCTCTGGATGTCTTTCAAAACCTTTAACCTTTGAGATTTAGCTGGTTCTTTGGTTTACAGTATATAAATATAGCACGCTGGCGTCGTGCTCGAAGGGTTGAGGCGCTTTGAAGGGCGGCACGCTGCTTGTAAGGCTTGTCTGCTTGGCCCGAAGGAGTTAGGCTTGCTGACTTGGCCCACGGCGAGTGAGCCGTGCGGAGAATCCAGGAACACGAGCCTGCACTGACAGGACAGGAGTCCAGAGGCCAGAGACCCAAGGCTCAACTTGAGTTCGACATGATTTTCCACCGTGTAGATTACTCCGTACCTACCCTACCGGCTTTGGCTGTTACAAGATGTCTCGCCATCCACGATTCCACGAGGTCGGGCAAACAAATGTCTGAGAGAGTCCAAGCATACGAGGAAGGAGGCTCATACAGTAAGTAAGTAGGTCTGGATGAGCTGGCAGATCTCACCACATCCCGAGGCCTGATGGATGAGGAAATACGGTATGTGTGGCCTTCCTCGTGGCGGATGACCGCTCGATAATTCACTCGATAATTCAGGCGTGGCCCGGCATAATACATGCATAAAAGCTTCTTAATTCGGCAGGCACACTTGCGCGTCGCTGCGCCCATCTTCAGCTCTCCATCTTGACAAATAAGGCCATCGCATCGACTCAGAGAAGCAACAAAGAGGCATCACGACGTCCTCGTGGTTCCATGAATCCTATCCCACTCCAAGCCTCGAAATTCTGGTTCTTTGTTCCGAGTTGCAACTCCGTACAGTAAAACCAAAGCTGGCGGGTGGTCTTTCAACGAGGAGACGACATTAGACGAGTAGCAGCACCACAGCCGGAGATTAAGGGTCCGTTTATTGCCTTCCGGCTCAAGCTCAAACCGCCAAAAGCCTCCCCCGACTCTTTGATTTGCTCGAATGGCGGGGGCTAGCCCACAGGGGAACGAGGGTGCTCTAGGGACCCCTGCCAGAAGGTTCAATGCGGAAAAATCAGGCCAGGGCCTACTAAATAGCAATAAATTACCACACCATGTAATTATCGAACGAGAGCCAATAGGAGCGGTGAACTTGGCCATTAAAGATGGGATCTGAGAGGGAAGATCGAGGCCGGCTCTGCTTTGTCACCTTTGACCACCGCCCTGAATCGATCTCTTTCAGCGTGTCTTGCTCCTCCTTCAGGGCAGCCTCGGCTACAATACTACGTATAGAAAGAGATTTGGCCTGTGTTTGTACCTGGTGGAACCACGCAGGCCTTGTTCGCCCTTACGTCCCTCCACACTCCCTGCATTTCGACTTACTTTTGCCCTTTGCAGCGTAATTATTTCGATTCCGTCCGTACCTTTTGTAACCGTATCTTGGCAGGCCACCTCGCCCTGACCTCCACTAAATACAACCTGCACCTGCGCTTACCAGAACCAAAATCAATTTCCTCTCACCCCTGCCGCTCCCTCCTCGCTGCCAATCTGCTGAGCCAGTCAAACACGACGGCCCTTACTGCGGCTTCTTCATCTCACCGTCGCCCTCTCACCTTCTCCACCTCTTTTCGTCCTCTCCTCCTCCTCCTTCCCTCCTCACCTCTCTCGACGTCCCGCTCGTAGGCCTTCAATCTTCACGTCGTGCAAGCTTGCTCGCACACCGCTACGAGGACAACAACAACAATTGTGAGCGCCTCCGGAGGCCTCTGGATAATGGTTGCTCGTTCATGATCGCGAACGAATTGAAGCCGAAGACGACCCCCATACCTTTCTGACGAATTTTCGTCACGACACTCCTTTGAGAACGCGATTTGCAATTTACGACTGATACTCTAATACCTCCAGTGAGTCGATCTTATTTTTCCGAGGAGAGGGAGGATTCAGGAAGGAATTGTTTTCATCGCAAAAATTGTTTGCGCGGCTACCTGTTCGGTCGGTCGCTGGACAGGAGATCCGTTGATCATTCATGCGGTCGTGAACTCGAACTTCAATGACGAATACTGACTTCAATTCTCAACAGACACGCTCGTTGACATTCTTGTCAAGTACACTCGTTAATACCATATTGCCCTGACAGTCAGTCCATTCGATCTGAGCAGCATTTGCTCTCATCGCTGACTCCAACGCTTAGATCTCAAAAGCACCTTATTTCCATCCTAACTTTTCACCTTTACACTTCACCGCAATACACATATACAATTGCCAGGATGCATACACCTTCACTATTTGTGGCCTCTGTGGCTGTACTTTCTGCTGTCGCCAGTGCTGAGGGCGAACGACCAAGATTTTATTTTCCCCGCCAGATCAAGCGCGCTATATACTACCAGAACTCGACGATCACGACGCATGCTCCCGAGAAGACAGACTCATCATCATCTCAAGATACATTGACCGATACTTCCACTTCACAGCGACGGTCTCTCTCGAATCTGTTCGGAACTGGGTCTTCCAGTGCGCTGTCGACGTCAAGTTCAAGTAGTTCGAGTTCAAGCAGTGGGACAAGTGGAACTTCATCTGGGACGAGTGGAAATTTCCTGGACAGCCTTCTCTCAGGGTTGACATCGACGTCGAGTTCAAGTAGCAGCGATGGGACTACAACGATCGTCGTTCAGCAGACTACTTATGTTGGACCGGACCCTCAGACATCAGCTGCTTCAACTGGATCAGTACCTGCAACTGTTATTCAGCCAACAGTGAGCTCTACAAGCAGTGCTGCCGATCCAACCACGGACTCTCTGTCGGTTGCTTCAACCGGATCTGTACCGGAGACCGTTATTCAGCCAACTACAAGCAGTTCAGCAGATCCAGCAACAACGGCGGCTGCCTCTACATCAAGCTCTGGAAGTGCAATCACTTTCGGCCCAGGAGGAGTTCTGACCTCTTCAAGCACTACTGCCGACCCAGCAACGACTACCTCGGCCTTTGATAGTGTTATTACGTCTGGTCTTACTTTCACGGGGACTGGAGGATCGACAGGAACAGCTGCAAGCTTGACTAGCGACCCGGCTGCAACGACAAGTGACCCGGCTGCCACGACCAGCGATCCGGCTGCTACGACTAGCGATCCAGCTGCAACGACAAGTGACCCGGCTGCAACGACCAGCGATCCAGCTGCAACGACCAGCGATCCGGCTGCTACGACCAGCGATCCAGCTGCAACCTCAACCACCGCTTCTGGAGCCATTCCCGTTCTGAGCAGCGTTCTTTCTGGCGTTACAGGCGTCTCGACTGCCGTCACTGTCCCAACAGCTACCGCAGCCTCAGCCACCGATTCGAGTGCACCAACGACGACTGCTAATTCCGGCGCAGCCACGACAGACCCAGCATCGACCTCGGATCCTGCAACTTCAGACCCGGTAAGCACCGCCAGTGCCAGCGCCACCGACCCTCTCTCTTCTGACCCCACCTCGACCACCGATGGAATCACCGGAGCCTCAACTGCTGCCGCAGGAACTGGAACGGCAGCCGTCTTGACCACTACTTCAGCTTCGGCGGCCGCGCCAACTGATTCTGCTTCGAGTACTGGTCTTGGAAGCATTATTTCCAGCATCTTTTCCTCGGACTCTAGTGTCATTGCAAGTCTTACGAGTGACCTTGGAACGAGTGCCGCAGCAACTTCGACCGCAGCAGCAAGCACCACGGCGACAGACAGTGCTACGGCCAGCCCTACAGATACTGCTTCAGTGACAACAGGCCCCATAGATACTAGCGCCCCTACATCCACAGCGACCGATTCTGGGACTCTATCTCCCACAATCAGCCCCACGGTGTCAGTCAATGGAACAGATAGTGCTACAGCATCGACAGTCCCACCAACAAGTATCACTTCGGCCACTGATAGCAGCTCGGCTACAGCCACAGACTCGGCATCCAGCTCTGCAACTGATTCGTCCTCCGCTACTGCAACCGGCATTTCTTCCTCTAGAAACGCGACCGCAGTTGCAACGAGCTCTGATACTCCAACGAGTGTGCTACCCACCAGTACTTCTGATCTGATCACCTCTATCCCAGAGTCTTCGGCGACCGCAACGAGCACAACGCCGTTGTCATTTACCCCAACTGCGACCAACACGCAAACGAGCTTGTGGATCAATCCTACCATTGTTGCTGCATCTTCTACTCCGCTTTCTCCAGGAGAGTCAACAAGCTCTCAACCCACTGGCGTCCCAACTAGCTTGCCGAAGATCATCACAAACCCCAATGCTACCGCCCAGCCAGCAGACTCCACCAAGATTCAAATGGGATTCCTCTTCCCATTGAACTACCCATTCGTGGTCAGCCACTCTATGTCATCAGCTCAAATCTTCCAATTTCTCCCACAGGGTGTTGCAGATGGGTTGGGATTGAAGCTGGATCAGGTAACTATGGACAGTCTTCTCCCGCTCGACACCACAGTGGCCATGGGATTCATTACCACGCTTGCATACCTGTACATTCCCAGCAACATGGTCAGCACTATCTCTATGGACATTCATATCCCCAATGCCGCACTTTACAACAACGAAGATGTCAGTGTCAACACCTTGATGAGCTACATCAATCCGGCAATTCCCCTTACACCTGGATCAACATTGGGTGGTGGAGCTTCAGGAACAGGTAGCGCCAGTGCAGCTACGTCTACTGCAGCTTCAGGAAACAGTGGCGTGTATGGCACCGATTCAACAACAGGCTCGACATCTTCCAAGGTTAACGGTGCTACTGCTGGTATTGCCATGGCAGCTGTTGGAGGATCTGCAGTTTATGGTGCGGCTATGTTCTTGATTGCCAGAAGGTACAAGAAGAAGAAGCAAGGCCACCGTCGATCAAGCTCTGTCATGAGCCATTCCGAGAGGAGACAATCTGGTAGCCCAGCACTTCTTACTGGTGGCGCGAATCCTTTCATGTCAGGTGGTCGAACATCTCCAGGACATGATAGGAACAGCCGAGGCAGTGGACGAACGGGCAATTCCGCACGAACAGCACAAATCTCGGCACCAATGATGGCAGAGAACTCCCTTGGCTGGAACTGAATGATGCCATGATATACCAGTCCGTATTTCTCGAAACTTTTGATACCCATCACACCACACGCCACCAATCTTCTGTACAATGCAACCATATCCTGGCATCGCAAGATGTCGAGCTATACCCAGCTCAGACCACATTTTTCTTGTCATCAACCTTCATCTTGGCGTTGGGAAAACGCCGACCATACCCCCCTACTGTATCATTGAGGATCTCGTGCCAACGTTTTCGGCAGTGACCTGATCAGAGGCTTATTTTAGTTGCGGAAGGAGAGGATTTGCGGAGGTTACAGGACTTGTGAGGATGATGAGTTGGGCGTAGGACAAGAAGTGCCTGGAGGCCATGTGTACATTTATGAATCCAAATGAAAGAGGATCTTTCCAAAAGCAGGTGTGATCTCGAGATGACACTGAAGTGAAGATGTAAAGTGACGTCCATAAGTCAAACGGATCTGATGTGGAGGCTTCAATTTCCAATATTTCGTAGTTCCTTGCAATGCTTCACGTTCTGAGCTCCGAGTGGAGATCTAATCAAGATCATAGAAAATCGGTGAGACAGCTCAAGAATAGTAAGTGCATGATATATATACTAGGCCTGTTTATATTACACGATACATTCATCCACGCTTATTCTACAGATTAAGTCATAGACTTCTAGTAACCTCACTCCCTCCCGTCTCTTCATCTGGAAAACTCTCCGTCAGGTTTTGTAACTTATCCGTCGGCGCGGCGATCAATGCCGCCAAACTCCTACCACGGGTTACTCGTTGGTGCGTCAGGATGCGATTTCGTGGGCACGAATTGCTTGGTGCGGATGAAGCTCTTGGTGATGGCCTCGGATCCTGAAGGGGAGAGAGTGGCTTCGAGACGAGGCATGTCTTCTTGGGATTCGTGCTCGATGTGGGTGTGGAGGTCGTGCATTAGTTGCTCGAGGTGAGGGAGGAATTCGGGGTTGCTGGGAAGCAGGGATTGTAGGGTGTTGAGGTCGGTTCTGACCTATTGAACATATTACATTAGTTTCAACCTCCCTTCTATTTGCTATTGAAATGCAAAGGCAAGGAGAGAAAGGGTGAACGGGATAGGATTTTAGGTCTTACAGCTTGTTGCTGAGCAAAATCCTCATTCGCCAATGCCTTTCCCTCTTCACCCAACTACTTCTCTATTGCGGGGTACACAGTCAATTCTTCAGAGATGATGTGCCGAGCCAGGTTCTAGGTCAGCATGCTACGCCATTTGATCTTGTCTTCTGTGGAGGAGGCGGCTTTGAGGTTGTGGTAGCATTCGTCGAGGTAGGCGTAGTCGCGGTGGAGGGCTTCGGAGACGAGCATTTTGGGACGTTGACGATTGAAATAGGAATATGCTTGAATATGAAACTTGTTGTTTGGAGACTGTGAGAGGGTGGAGAATATATATATTATTAGATATCGATACATACTTAAAGTGAAAGTGAAGCAAGAGATACTACCTAGATTCAATAATCATGACACCGACTTAGATATCTTCAGCTAAAAGCACCATTATCTAACTCTTCTCGCCACTGAACCCCTCCCCAACTCTTATTCTCCATATTTTACCAGATCCAGTTTGATCTCCTGTCGAAAACCGCATCCGAAAATTCCATGACGAACTCCATCAAAATAGTCCAAGAATCACCTGCTCGCTAATTCGCCCCTTTTTGCCACAGCCAGCCAAGCGAGAGTCAGATCCCTGCTAGCGCCAATCCGATCCTCGCGTTCGATTTCCTTTCTGCCTTGCATTTTCAGCCTTCTCTCAGAAATCACCAACCTCGACACCTTAACCCACCACACCTGCACCACTTTACTCCCTACAATTGCGCAAACTGAAATTGAACTGAGACGTGTTTAGCAAGGGCTAAGGAGCGAAATCAAAATGTCCAACCCACCCTCCGGCGCCTCGACGCCCAACCCGCGCTTCACGGCATCCGCGAAGACCGCAGAAGATCTACTGAGTACGCAGACCGTAGGACTGGTGCAGCTGAGCGATTTCAGGAAGAGAAGAGCCGAGGCGATAGAGTTGAAGGAGAGGGAAAGGGATCAGATTGATAGTGGGAGTGCGACGCCGAGGAGTGAGGGGTGAGTCCTGGGACTTCCTTCTTTCTACCTATTTGCATTTTGGGGTTTGAGAGGAGGAGATTAGGATAAGGGGGTATGGTTGTGTGGATAGAGCTGATGTTCCTAGTACAGTGCCCTAACACCCAAAGACCCACCCCCAAAGAAAAAGAAGCGCAAAGTCGGCACACCGAAACTATCCTTCGGCGACGATGACGAGGGAGAAGATGGCGAGTGCACAACAGATATATCAGCTAAACCCACCCCCACAACCTCTCCGCGATCTGGGACCCCAGCCTCCGACACGGCACCGAAAAAGAAGATAGGAGTCAATGCATCCGTAGGCGTGGTTCCCAAAGCACTGACGAAATCCGCGTTATTGAGAGAAGCGCAAACGCGCGAGAGTCTGCGGAAAGAGTTTCTCGCGTTACAGGAAGCAGTCAAGGCCACAGAAATCAATATCCCGTTCGTGTTCTACGATGGGACGAATATACCCGGCGGCGTATGCAGAGTGAAGAAAGGCGACTACATATGGGTGTTTTTAGACAGGAGCAGGAAAGTGGGCGCAGAGTTGGGGGTTGGAGAGAAGGCAAATAGTAGGCGGGAGTGGGCGAGGGTGGGTGTTGATGATTTGATGTTGGTGAGGGGGAGTTTGATTATACCGCACGTAAGTACCACACTCAAGGGATCACAGATTGGAGTTTGTTAACGGTTGTCATAGCATTACGACTTCTACTACTTCATCATAAATCATACCCTAGGACCAAATAACCGGATCCTCTTCGACTATAGCTCCGAACCTCCATCTAACCCAAACACCACCTCTTCTAACGGCTCCGAAACCATCCCCGAGAACTACAATCCTTTATCCCGTCCTTCTACCAAATCCAACTCCAAGGATGATGAAGAGAGGCTGGATATCGAGGGTACAGACGACGACCCCTCGTTCACGAAAGTCGTGGATCGTCGATGGTACGAGCGGAATAAACATATTTTCCCGGCCAGCGTGTGGCAGGAGTTCGACCCGGAGAAGGACTACCAGAAGGAGGTCAAGCGGGATCAGGGCGGGAATGCCTTTTTCTTCTCGTGAGATACCCGCCATTCAATTTGGGCGTTGGAATAGACCGGATTCGGTTTGACCTGGCATGGCGAATTGCATAGTAAGGTACTAGAGAGTATTAGCTCTATAGCTGGCAATATCAAGAACATTGACCGACTTACTCGTTCCGTTGTTGGTTACATAAAATCAAGTGAGTACTCTTTCATCCACACATCATCCACACGCCCAAAACTCCAGTTCCGACGACAATCCAGCCGGGCCAAAAGACAACAAGAATGAGTCCGTTTCCACCACCAAGCACGAAGATCATAAACTCCTTAAAAAGTTTGTTCCGTAGTGGCTCGAGGGCTTTCCATAGTAAACCAACGGTAATACCGACGCCCTTCAGTCCCATCTTTCCGCCCCAGTACAGAACGATGGAGGCATAGTACGTCTGGATGGCGAGAACTTTGGAGAGTAAGAAGGTTTGTTGGAGTAGGACGAGGGTAAGGAGGTATGTTCGGAAGAACAAGAACAAAGTCGTGGTGCTCAATAGCTGCTGGAATATGTTCGCGAGCCAGAGGGAGGAGGAGAGTGCTGGTGCGAGGAGGGAGAGGATAGGTTTGGAGTTTGCGGGGCGCCGGAGGTGCATTTGTGATGTGTTTGGGGAAGGAGTGAGGACCGTCATTGTGACTGTTTGCGTTGTCATTGGATTTCGAAAAGAAGTATAAAAGTGTAGGATGCTGAGTTCTGTTGTTTTTCTTGAACGCTGGAATGAAGTGTAGAAGTGCAAGAAGGTAAGTTGGGAGTGTCGTGAGGTTGTCGAGAGAATGTTGGAGGGGCGCCACTGATCGAGTATAAAAAGTCGAGGTCACTATCCAGTTGTGATCAAAATCGACCTTCCCGGATGTGAACGAGAAGTGCCACAAGCAACAGAACGAACGCTTGCCAAACCTTCATCTCAAGAATAAAGTAGAGGAAATTGAAGAACTCAGGACAAGAGAAGGGAGCGGAAGTGGGGGTTAATCCTATATGTATATTCAGTGAGTGTGGGCACAATACCCGATACAGTAATCCGCAGCCCTCCACCTCTCGACGAGAAACAGACCGCGAGATGAGATGAGACATGTCTTCCCTTCCTATCAGTAACCCCATGAACACCCGGCATCTAATCGCTCCCGTAGACTAGGAACGGAGCGGGTATGCTGTAAATGCATAATCGATACACGTGTAGAAGCGCGATAGCGTTGTGTTGTTCGCCTCCTTTTCCGAATCCCGACTCGCACAGTCAAATACGTTACTCAAAATAGTTATCGTAAAGAGAGGCGGCAACAGCGGCTTCGGAGAGAGGCTGAGTGAGCATTTATTGGCTGACATTAGAAAATTGGCATCACGAGGCTGGCTTGAGCAGCATTCCAGCTCTTGAATTGGGAAGAGCTGACACTTTGTTGTGTGAGGGAGGTGAGGTTACAACCGACCATTCAGCAGCGTGGGAGCGCAGTGGCGCGCGATTGGTAGAGGGTAAGGGTCTCGCTTGGCGCGGGGTGGTGATGCCCCTCCATCTGTGTAGCGGGATAGCCGAAGTGATGGCGAGGAGAGCTGAGTGGTTGAAAGGGGCATGTGGGGTAGGTTTGTGGCTGTCAGGGCCTCGCGGGAAGTTGGGGGCATAAGGTTCATGAGTCGAAGTGTTGCAGTGAGAAGAAAGATCCGGAATGTCATGTGATGGAGGGGCAACGGTGGCGGGGTCGAGGGTCTGCGTGTTGGGAAGGAAATGTTGAGGGCATATCTTCAAATGCAAATATGAAGATCTTGTTGATTGGTGAGTGCTGGGAATGGTGATTGATGGTTGACCTTCGGAGAGGGCTTCGTCTCTCTACTTGCTACCCGAACCTCCTTGGTTGAAGTTCAAGCTGTAACCTCCGGTTTTCTCGTCCTTCTGCATCTGGAAATTGTCTGTCGACAGACCGAATGGCTTCAGGATACCGTTGCCCAGCTACGAAAGTCAGCACTACATCTGGGAAGTCTCATTCGAAAGACTCACCTCCTTCAACTTCCCCATCATATCACCCATCTCCTTCTCCTGAGCCGCTTTGGTTCTAGGAGGAAGGTCCTTCAGCTGCCTCGAAACCACTTTCCTATCTTCCACCGACAGATTTGGCATCTGAGACAGCAGCTTGTAATCTAGAAACCTGTCAGCTACACTAACAGTTGAAACGATCGACGAACTTACCTTCCTCAGCACCCTGCAAATTCGCCCATCCTCCCAACTCACTCTTAGCCCTGGCCCTCCTCATCAATGCTTTCGCCCTAATCCTCTCAATATCCGCCTCTCTCTTCGCTTTCTCAGACGTGTCCTCTGCCTTCGTAGCACCCTCACTAACAATCTCCTCATCAGCCTCCTCTTCTTCCTTCACAATGTCCCCTCCACCTTCACTCTCCTCCTTGCCATCCTTGTCCGTTTCCTTTCTTTGTAACTTGTCTAATCCATCCAGCGCCGCACTCGCCGCCTTCACCACCTCCTTCCAATCATCCAATTTGATGTAGCATGCCGCGATATTGCTCTTCAGCACCGCGACCTCGTAGGCCAGGTAGTTCGGGCAGGTCTGTAGAGCTTGACCATACGTCTCGATGGCATTTTGGATCTCACCTTTGGTAAAGAATTGGTTGGCGGCTAGACGCTGGGTTGCGGATTCTGCCAATCGGGTCTGTGAATAGATGTAAATGTTAGTGAATGGAGCTGAGAAGGGGGCGCGGGGTAGAGGGGTAGCTACAGCTTCTTCCTCCGGAGAGAACTTGATCACTTCCTCTTCCTCTTGCGTTTCTGGAGGAGAGGAATTAGACTCGCGACCTTTGCGCTGGAAGCGCTCGGTGCGAGTTGTCATGTTGTGTGATGATTGTGAGAGTTGGCTTGAAGGTTCACGATAGCGCGGAATTCACTCCGTCCGCAAAGGACCCTGGAAATGCACTTCCATTCATTCTTCAGATTTTCGTAACTTCACTCACTACCCCGCAACCACCCCTCCTCTTTCCTACATCTACAATACACAAACAAATATGGCGGGCCCAAAGACTGAGTATATATTCCCCTCTTCAATATTCAAAATTAAAGTGAGAACGGACGAGGCTGACAGATGGTGTTAATAGCTTCCCCTCAATCCGCGCCTGCCTCTTCGACATGGACGGCCTCCTCCTCGACTCCGAAGACCTCTACACCCTCGTAACCAACACACTCCTCGAGCGCTACTCCAAACCTCCTTTGCCTTGGCCCATCAAAGCGCAAATGCAAGGGCGTCCGGGCCCCGCCGCTGGAGCAATTTTCCATTCTTGGGCACAGTTACCTATTACGTGGGAACAATATCAGGTTGAACAGCAGGAGCTGCAGAAGAAGCATTTCCCGAGTTGTCAACCGTTACCTGGTGTCGAGAAATTGTTGGAAGATCTAAGTGGGGCGAAAACGAAGGAGGGAGAGAAAGTACACATTGCGTTGGCGACGAGCAGCCATAAACGGAACTTTGAGTTGAAGACGGGACATTTGGAGGAATTATTTTCGGTGTTTGAGGGACATAGGAGGGTTTTGGGGGATGATGAGAGGATACCTAAGGGACGAGGGAAGCCGGCGCCGGATATTTATCTTTTGGCGCTGAAGACTGTTAATGAGAGTCTGGCGCCAGGAGAGAAGAGTATAAAGCCAGAAGAGTGCCTGGTGTTCGAAGATAGTGTGCCGGGCGTTGAGTCTGGACGGAGGGCGGGGATGAGGGTTATGTGGGTTCCACATCCGGAGTTGGCGAAGGAGTATATTGGGAAGGAGGGGGAGGTATTGGCGGGCCGGTCGGACGCTGGGAGTGGGGAGGATTTGCATGAAGTTGGGGAGGTGGGTGATGGGTGGGCGGAGTATAGAGAGACGTTGGAGAGTTTCCCGTATGAACAGTATGGGATTGTGGTGGAAAAGTAAGTTGGGTAGGTATACATGAGCGAGAAGCTGGGGTTGGTTGGTATAGACATGCGTTGCGAGTCTGCTGATAGAGAGTATAGATATAGACCTCTAGACCGGAGAGTTTCAAATGGCCGCGTAAGGCGTTCAATGCGAGTTTCTTCTACCTCAATAGTCGAGAGCAT
The DNA here is from genome assembly GCA_001625345.1 of Cairneyella variabilis. NCBI lineage: Eukaryota > Fungi > Ascomycota > Leotiomycetes > Helotiales > Cairneyella > Cairneyella variabilis. The sequence continues at coordinate 10,858 of AYLM01000053.1, read as the reverse complement.
TACTTCATTGGCAAGAGTGATCGAGTACCTTACACATCTCTGCTTTCCAGAAATATTTTCAGTCTAAAAGGCTCCGGGACTATAATCTTCTACCTCCCATACTGCAGTTGAACTCGTGCCTGCCTGCTACTCAAATTCTAAGAATTATTCACTTCCATCATTACCTAGGTATCTTCAGTACCACTTCTCGCTTAGCTACTTAGCTACTTAGCCACATACCCTCCTCTATAAAAAAAAAAAAACACTCTCGCCGCTCATCGTGTCGCCCCATACTACTCCTCGGTTCCTCAAATGCATTCTCATCAGTCTAGGTCGTTGGATGGGTTTAGACATTACAGTGCTTCATGCCTTGGAGCAGCAGAAAAGCTGAAGCTCGAGGTACATCAAATAACGGGTAGAACTTAAAGGGCTCTTTGGTCTGAGAATGACCGTTCTTCAGATGACGACAGTTTTTAAGATGGCAGTTCTTTAGATAACGACGAAATGAGGAAAAGGTTGACAAGGCTGAGACACTGCACAAAAGGCAGTGATACTCCGGAGTTGAAGTTGAAGGCTGGTACAGAATACCTTCCGCCATGTTTCTAGGATGTACTGGCACAACTCAAAACGATGTCTTTGAAGTGTTTGGAGATAAAAGCGCTGATACAAGAATCAAGAAGCTATGCTTGATACTGGTACGTTTTATAGTCACGGCTCTCGATATTTTCTTGCTCTGGATTCTCAATTCGTGTACCTCTGACCCTAGAAGCACTCACATATGCAACTGCCCTCTCCTCATTCTAACTAGGTACTCATATTATTATACCTTCGCCTTTACTAAAGCACTCCTTCCTATTTCCTACTTTTTCTCAACTATTTCTGTTTGGCCATCCGGGATGATCTTCAACAATCTCAACTTGCGTCAGCAAGGAGTAGCAACTCACGGCTCTTTATATAAAGCCCCACCACGTTCAGTGTTCTCCAACCCAAGCACAGTTCACAACAGCAAGGTAGACTGTAGGACACCATGAGACAATATCTACGATTCGAACATCCTCGCATACAATTCAGTACCTCACAACACGTTTTGTCGTGTTGTCTTGCAGCTCAATGCGCTAGCATATCCCTTCTTCAACGCTCTCATCATTCGGCAGAAGGCTATTGCTCGACCGCCGTCTAGATCTCGACGACAGATAGGAACATGACGGCAGAACCCCTGGAGCAATGACAGCCAACAGTATCCAGGATATTCTGCGTTGAGCCAGGACTCTCTAAGAGGTCAAGCAAATTTAATAGTTTAAGGTGTGCGGATTGTGTCATCAAGAAGAAAGTATTTGCTCTTTCTATTCGTTGCGTAGTGTGTTATGGAGCATTTTTGTGCCGGGCAGGTTTGGTCCGTTTTATAGACCGTCTTTGGCTCTACTCTTGTGGGCTGCAGTGTTTCTTTTATGGAATATTCAGTTTCTTTGATGCTTGGAGGTTCTTGCAGCTTCAGTATCTCGGGCACTTGAGTATCTCTGCCACTTGGATACCTTTGCTTTTCGAAGAGATGCTCAAGTTGATACTCTCGACAAGCAATACCATGGATTCTTCACCTTACGTAAAGTTGATATGGCAGAAACGAGGCAAAATCGAGGCAAAATAATTCGTTTTCAGGATTCAAATCGAGTCTAGCATATATACTCATCATTTTTCAAGACCAAACTCCAAAATTCAGGGGTATGAAGCAGTACCGCCGGAAATCATCACCGAGAAGGCAAAAGTTGAAACATCACTTCTCAAAACGTCCCAAAATCGTATCCATCAACAACGGTATTGTCTCACCCTGCCGCATTCCTATCCTGCGCATCGTCCACCGCTTGATCCCAATCCACCCTAAAAATGAACCACGCCTCCGCAGCCGCAACCAGCCCCAACGCGAGCGCAACACCACACCACAAGCCCTCCAACTCCCAGCCTAACCCAAACGCAGTCCCAAAACTAATCGGCATCGCAATCACATAGTAGCAGAAAAGGTTAACCCAGCCGCCGATTTCCTGGCGTCCGAGACCGCGGAGCAGACCATTGCAGTTCGCGGCTAAGGCGTCGAAGAGCTGGAACGCGGCGCAGAGGGGCAGGACTTGGGCTACCAGGTCGACGACGTCCATGTCGTTGGTGAAGAGTTGGGGGATGTAGTTGCGGAGGAAGGAGAGGAGGATTACGTTGAAGATGCCGATTATAGAGGCGCCGACCATGGCCTATAAAACATCAGTACTTCCATCTATTCAAGATAGGATGGACACGGCTTACAACTTTAGCACTCGTCTTCGCAGCATCAGACAGCGTAGCACCTATCAAGTTCGCCACTCGCGTAGAAGCAGCAATCGAAAGCGGGAACGGGATCTGGAATGTGAGAGCTGTTATAGTGCTCAAGATGCTCTGGGCAGCGAGATGGGTTGTTGAGAAGTAGCTGGATGCTAGAGTCAGGATCTCGAAAGCGAGAAATTCGGCTTCGACCATTAGGAGGCCGGGGAGAGCGAGCTTGACCATTGGGCCTGGAAAGAGTTAGTACTCAGACTCATTACAGACGGAAGAAGACTTGCCCCAGTTATGGAGAGCCTTTCGAGAGAACCCATTCCAGCACTGACTCCCATCCACAAACCTGACATACAGAAACAGAAACAGTGGCAACAAATTGTCCGTGACGGCGACTGCAATCGGAGCTCCAATGAAACCCCATTCGAACTGCCATACGAAGAGCCAATTCATGAATGCGTTCAAAGGCGCAGCAACAAGCAAAACGTAAGTGGTAGCAGAAAACAATCCTTGAGCTTGCACGAATCGTTTCCCACTCTCAAAAGCAGCATATCCTGGTGCCCCGATAAGCAGAACCCGCAGATATAGCCCAGCGAACTGAGCCGATTCCTTCTCAGGCACAATCTGCTCCAAGATCTTCTCTGCGCAAAGCCAAATTATCCCAATTGGGATGGTCAAAGCCCACAGGAAGTATACCATACGCTGCAGTTGCAGACCAACAAGATGCTTCTTTCCAGACCCGTATGCCTGGGCGCAAAGTGTATCCAGACTCGTAGCCAGACCTTGGTATATCGCATATCCACTGATATTCGCAGTCATGCTAGCCAAACTGACTGCTCCAAGCTCAACCTTGCCCAAATGTCCAACCGTAAAGATACTGGCAACAGTCAAGGAATATTGCAGGATGAAAGTTACCGTCAGAGGGATGGCATATCTCCACAGAGTCTTCGCTTCTCGCTGCCATGTCGTCTTAATCTTCCCCGCAGCAACAGCAGCCTCCCATTGTGCATTCAATCGCTCGCCGCGAGATCGAATTGACTCCCCGAGCAACGCTGAAGTTTCTGAAGGTTCAGCCGAGAACATAGGATCCGTGGGAGCCTCCTCATCCACCTCCTCCTTCGGCCGCTTGGTGCTGAATATCCGCCTGTACAGCTTGCTCAAAGCCCTTCTTTTCGGGGGTTCGGGATGTTTTGGGGGGGCAAGATGATTGTCTCGAAGAAGACTTCGCTCCTCATTCCTTGACTGCTTCTTTTCCTTCTTCGTAAGATATGTAGCTTCGGGAGCATAAGGTGCGATAGCTGGTCGCGTGCCTCCGAATGCCACGAAGCTGGGTCTTCGGTACGAGTGTGCCATGGAGTGCTCTAGATCACCTGGCCGCACAGTCGAGGCATCAGAGCCCTCTTCTTCAGAGCTGCTGTCTGGGCTCTCGGGTGCCTCAACCTCGTCATCATCCCACTCTGCAAGATCCCGTGCTATGGATTCTTGGGCAGTTGGAGAGGCAGAGAGGTATGAAGAGCTGAATGGAGAGCGGCCGAGGGAATTACTCCTCTGCTGCTGGGTCTTTATCGGCGTTGCAGGAGTCGACATTATGAAAGATTAGAAAGACAGCTCGTGGCAATCAATTGGGTGCTAAAAAGGACTGCAGATAGTTGTTAGAAGTAGCACCATCAGGGAGGCTTCAGATTGGTATAAGTGTATGGATGAGAGCACCTAGATTAGATGTTTTAAACAGTCATATTCAAGCAGATAAAGACAAACGGCAGTGGGCCACCTCCGATATAAGTATACAGAAACGGGAACGTCCAGGCCAAAAAATTACCTTTAGTGGAGTTACTCCCGGTGAGAGCCCCGCCCCTCCATCATTCCTTGGAAGGCGTAGTGAAGCCGGTGGCCAATAGATAAGCTCGGCTTTAGCCACGATAGGCAAGTCTATCCGGACTTGACCCGGACCCGATTGAGCTTCGCCGACGAGAACCGCGAGCACCTGACATCACAAGAACTTCTTCACTCCATTCGTTACAACAACAACGTTCCTCAGCCCTGAGAATAGCTCGAGAAGCTGCTCTCTACCTATCTTGTTCTTCACTGCATTGGTTGCAACAATGCCAGCTCCAGCGGACGAAGAGGAGGCCGTCCTCAGAAATCAGTACAAGCCATTTGGCGTACCAATACAGCCACACCCAGTAATTGTTTCTGAGTATGCTTGTTTCCTTATGTTTCTTCACTTGAGATGTTCATCACAAGTATCATTTCGTCCCAGGGAGACCCCAGATTGCAGCATATGCAAGACCATGCCCTTGCATCTGCATGCCTTTGTGAAGTTCCCGTCACGTTTGCAAGTAGGAATACCTGGGCATCTCATGTTTGAGCACCCCTTGCACTTGGACGTCTCAACTACATAAGTATCTCCCGTTGTTAAACGCCTCCCCTGACTGAGCGCCTCACGCACTATCGACACTTCCCAACAACTAACTCACACCAGACACCACACCGCTAACCAAATATTCTTCGTCCCACCCCTCCTCGGTGCCCTCCTCTTCGACAACACCGACAGCGACGCCCGCGACCACTGCGCCAACGAGCGCACCTTCCTCTCCTACCTTCGCCTCTCCGTCTACATGGCCATCGTCTCCATCGCTATCGTGGTCTCCTTCCACCTGAAGTCTCAACCTACACAACTCGAGCGACAAATGGCTAGGCCCCTCGGAATCGTGTTTTGGTTCCTCAGTTTGTGTTGTCTGGCAATGGGGTTTGGGAATTACATGAAGACGATAAATAAGTATAGTAGAAGGCAGGCGATCGTGCAGACGGGGTGGAAGACGCAGGGGGTAAGTACTATTTTCTTGACATTTAGGGATAAGTAAAGGGGTGTGAGGGAGGAAAGGATGAGTGGTAGAAGACAAGAAGAGATTGAATAGAATGAGGAGGCTTTACAGCTGCAGAAATAATTCTGGGATCATATTGCTGGACACTTCCCCCATCTAAATATCTCTCACGACAAAAGCTAACATCCACCTCAACAGGTAATGACAGCGGTCGCCCTCTCCATCGTAGCAGTCTGCGTCCTCTTCCTCGCCACCAATTCGAAACGATCCTAAACATTCTCCCTTCCATACCTTACCCCCAAAACGGGCATCATTCCAATAATATTTCCTTCCAGCAAGGAGTTTGGGATGGTTTGCATATACAAAGCGTTTGGGGACCGAGACTGAAACTGGTCAAATTCATTTTATTCATTCTTCCTATGATACCATCCCTTTCTCAATCGTTCGTCCAAAATCTAGAATAAATGATACCTTGAAGAAGCCTCAAAAATGTACTTCCAAAATTCGTATCTCGTAATGAATCTTCAGAACCGAAGACTTGTGTACTCAATGTCTTATCCCTCCCCCAAACTCCAGAACGCAATCCACTCCAGCCTTACGCTCTTCTATCATGGTCACGGTGACTAAACTTGCCACGACACTCGGGAAGGGGCTTGCTCTTGCAGCTGTCATCATAGCTGAAGAGCTCACCGATCCTGTCTCTAGCTCTGCTCGCTTGGTGACCGTCCGAGTAGCCCTCAAAGGATGCGAGGAGCGAACTGAGAGGATGTTGAAGCAGCCCAAGCAAAAGGTTAGCACTTAGCCTCCATGAGCAAGCTAGCCGCATCCATGACAAGATTGCTGCTTGTCACGCCAGCTAGAGCAGAAGTTGTCAAGTTCGCCTGCACTGATGCCGAGAACGTAGCATTGGGCGTCAAGAATATCGCCGCAGTGTCCATAATTGCAGCGCTTGCCACAGACGACGTTTGAGTGGGCAATGGCAATTGGTCTTCCGCTGCTCAGGAGCAACTGAAAACGAGGAGCTCGAAGTGGCATTTGACGACTCTTCGAAAGGAGCGATGACGCTCGAGTCTACAAATTGCAGGAACATAGAGGGCGTTGGTAATGCGGTCGATGCTGCGGTGGAAGCCGGGTGGTTTCCAATGACGGGTCCTTGATTTTCGAAGGACGGATTGGAACCACAGCCTTGAGGAGTCAGTCCAAGCTTATCCGCTTTGATGATGTCTGTTGTCTGTTCAAAACTGTTAGCTGGGTTCTTCAGCTAGATGAGCCGCTCAAGTAGATGAGTTGTTTAAGAAGATGAGTTGCTCAGGTGAATCAAAAAAGACTTGCCTTCTCAGCCACAGCATACATTGGTGCCTGCAGTTGTGACGCCAGAACAAGAGGCATAATGCCCGCATCACAATTCTGAGATTCTTCGTTCCATAGACTCGTAGATGGGTATTTACCACGCCTCTAAGGTCTTGAGGCATCATCGAAGTGGTTCCTGTTCCATGAAACTCCGTTCTGATGCCATTCTGAATTGTGGTAGGAGTGTATCAGGAGTGACCTCTTGAAGGAAGTGGTAATAGGGCGCAGGTTATAGCAGATTCATTGATGTGGTGTTAACAAGCTTATTGTTGAAAAGAGCTTCTACCAGAATTTGGCAGTCTAATTGATTTGAGCAGTACTGTGGATCAGTGAGAGGCTGTTGCAATGGATTCGTCGGTTGGATGTGAATGCTACCTCTCGAGAAGGTATGCATTGCGGCTACAGCGAGAAGACCAATGTTGTCGTAGAGTATTTCGTAAGCTCCAACATCGGTACGGCTCAGAAGGTCAACAAGGATAGTCCTCTGGGCATCGTATCCCGCAAGTATAGTTGCATCTATCACCTGGAAGATGGTGTTGGGAGACGTTTTGGGTGGACGCATTAGTCATCATGTTGGCCCGGTTCTGTGAAATAGACGGCAGTGAAGGGAAGGCAACTGTATTAATAGCACCAGCAGTTTACGGTCCTGGATACTTAGCTATGAAAGAATCTCTCGATGGAGGGTAATCTCGCTAGTCTTGTTGGCATAATACTCTTATTCAACCTGACTTTCAAGTTGGGGATTGGTATACAGCATATCAATATCAAAATAGCTCTTGTTTGAATCTTGGGATGTCAGCAAGGAGATGCGTGAGATATCCAAGAAGAGGAGATATCTACGTAAATGGAAGAAATTGAAGACGCTTACAGTAGTAAACAACACCCACATAAGGGTGACCTTGAAAGTTGTTCCCCACGCCAGGTAAATCAATGACGACTAGTATATCGAATGGAGAAAGAATAGCTGGATCTCCGACGCCAGACATTTCAAGAATCTGCGGGGTGTGAACAGCTCCTGTAGCGAGAATAACTTCTCGCGAGCAAGATACGTTGTGAACAGCGAGGCTGCCGTCTGTGAGAAACTACACCAGTCAGCATGGGCACATTAAGGCATCATCAGCCCTGAGGTTCTCTCGTTCCTGGGATTCTCCCATTCGTGGAATTCTCATATTGCACTTACTTCAACTCCACTGATTCATAACCCAGCCGGATAATCTCTTGCACGAACATTGTGAGGAACGTTCACGAGAACCCGAATGACATGCTGTTGAGTGGCTACATGGAAGTTCGAGTGGTTGCCGAAACCATCATAGTAAGCCAATCTCGCATCACTTCTCGTTTGATTGTCCGGATGTAGACTGTCAGGAATCAACATGCCGCCAGCTAACGTCCCGTTGTTTGGATGAGTTAAGGTGGGAATACCCAGTTCCTGCAAGCCGTCGAGGAAAACCTCTGCATATTATGAGTTCGAGACTTGCTGTCGAAGAACTTGAAGAACTTACGAGACTGATTATAGAAGTATCGAGGATAGCTCACATGGACGTAACCTTCCGTTCCATGTACAGACGTATTTGGTTGGATATACAGTTCCTGGGCGAAATTTGCATCAACATTGTCAGTGCAATTTTCACTCTGGACATCTCATTAGCTAAAGAAGTTATTGGAGGGAAGTTCTAGCAAACCTTGAAGAAGTAGGGCAGCAGATCATTCCAGACCATCCAGGATTTCCCAAAGCTGCCCAAGAATCGTAATCGGCACTGCCTCTTCTGGTCCAACACATGCCGTTAATTAGATTCCCACCTCTCACACCCCGACCCATGTCATAAGGCCGAGAAGCTCCGTCAAGGTATGTCTCTGAAGTCGTCCAAAGATTCCAGTCGTAGTTCGAACCCAGGCCATCCCCATCTTCCATCGGATAGAGAATGAAGTCTTCGTAATTGTCACTGAGCAGCGTTAGATGGTAAGGAGCCGAGAGAACTTTGGGAGGAGAGCCCACAGTGCCCCGGCTTCTAGGAGCAAGACTGTCACTGTTGGATCTTCTGTAAGCCGGTTGCCACTACAAGACCAAATATTCCTCCTCCAACGATAATGTAGTCCTAATCCAGTCAACGATCATTCCGAACTACGACGCTCCAAACTTCTTACGTAGCAGTCAAGGAATGGAGCATTTAGATCGCGAGGATCCAGATATGAAGAGTGAGTGAGCAGTGCCCCAAAAAGAAGCCACAGTGCAAAATTTCCGCCCATTTTGAGCAAGCAAATACTCGTCCAGAATTGTGGCGTATCCAGAAACTAAGGGAGGGTGGGGAAGAGGAATTCAACGACCAAATCTTAGAGATAAAGCATCGTTGATGTGGGTCTCAATATTTTGAAGTAAGTGCTTGTGGGTGGCTCTTATTTCAAACTCGTCCGCGGACAACTGCACATTGCATTGGAAGGAGCGGAAGGGAGCATAACTAGATATTGTAAATACTAATTTTGCTAGATATGGAAAGCGAGCGATCACTCGCCTTGAATATGTATATTCTGTAGATCCACACCGTCTAAAGCGTGTGAGAATCAGAAGTCTCGAGTCTCGACTCGTCGTGACACTTTCGGAAATAAAATTTGCGAAAGCCCGAATGTCCGAGTTTGTGAGCGTTTTGAGGGCAGTGCAGGACTACGCAGCCATGAGAGTGCGCGATACAGAGACTCTGGTACTTGGTGGCAGAGAGGCGGATGGAGCCTGGCACACTTGTGACTGGAAGCTCATCTAATGAAGTGTCAATGCTACTAGACAGAGCTTGAGCGTGGTCGCTACATCAGTCTCTTGTTTCAAAATATCTCTGGTCTCTGAGCATCTCATCTTGATCCTCCGCGAAAGGTCATAGACTAAAGCCATCGTGCCTGGGAGGATCACAGAATCGCCAAAGTCCGGCTTTCTCAGCTGCCCTTCTGACGGCAGATATCTCTTCCTTCCGCACGTGGCGATTGATCTCTTCATACCTTACCATCTCGTTGGGTTGTGTGACTCCAACAGGTTCACCAACGGCTGACCTGCGAGGTCGCTTCGGCTTTCCGACATGCGCGTCAGGGTGGTATTGCTCCATAATGTTGACAAAAACGTCTCGTGATACGTTCTCCGCCATCCATTTCATAATCTCCTCGCCTTCCGCTTCAAACCCAGGCATCACAAGATGTCTTACTAACAGGCCCTTCTTCGCGATTCCATCGGGCGTAAAGCAGAGGTCTCCGACTTGTGCGTGCATTGCCTTTAAGCTCTCCTGAAGACGCATTCTCGAAGTTAGTATGAACTTTGCGAAATATATTCCTACTCCAAAATCACCCTGCTTTCTAAGATATCCAGAGGTACTCCCCAGACTTATCAGAGTCCCGGAGACAACTATGAGAAAGGATCTTTGTTCCGAGAATATGACTCACCATGGCTGTTTCAGCATAATTTTCCGCCTTCAACAGGCGTTTGGACGTACTGCTGTTCCAGACTTTAAAATCGGGAAGATAGATGTCGATCAATCCATCTAGCAGTTCTAGGGAAGCTAATGAATCAAAAGCCGACGTATTGTATATGATGGGGACCTTCAGGCCTAGCTCACGTGCATAGAGTATTGAAAGTACGACCTGGGGAACGACATGCTCTGGCGTGACCAGGTTGATATTGTGCACATTTCCCACATTCTGCAGTTTGATGTACCATTCGCCCAGTTCTTCAGGTGTCAAATCCTGACCATTCCTTTGGTGTGCTATGTCGTGGTTCTGACAGAATACGCAGCGAAGGTTGCATCCGGAGAAGAAAACGCTACCAGAACCATTATGCCCTTGAATACAAGGTTCTAAGTAGCAAGATGTCAGCGAGGATTTGAGATAGTGCAACGAAAAGAATATTTCAGAACCGTAGAGTATTTTGAATTAAGAAGTATCAAATCTTCTAGACGAATGCAATAAAAATAATCGTCGTACTTAGCTGGCCGACTTACCTTCGCCAAAGTGAGGCGCGATAACATTGACCTTGACCGTCTCCGCGCCAATCAAGCATATTCCAGTCTTCTCGTATCGATTGACACCGCATAATCGTGGGCACAGATTGCAGTTTCGAAGGTGTGCGTAAGCCGCAGATCGCTTCTTCGACGCGTCGATGGCAGATAGCAGATGGTACCTAGGAATATAGTCGTCGAGGAGGAATGGAGGCGCGAGATGAAGTTCTCGACGATTCAGTGGAGGTTGCAGGAACCTTGTTCTCTGAGTACCATGAGTGAGTAAGTTAGAAGCTTTTATAGGTGGTCGAAGAAGTCTTGTATTATACATATTGCTGTTGTTGGAGGAAACGAGGTCTGAATCGCAGGGTGCTGTTGGGATTACTCGGGTTCCCGGTTAAACCGCCACCCCACCAAAACCGCCATATCCTTAAGCGA
>AYLM01000351.1:0-21615 GCA_001625345.1 Cairneyella variabilis | reverse complement strand
CCTCCTCCCTCAGGCCCCGACAAGAAAACCCGTCTCTCATGGTTCCAGCCTCCACCCCCCGCAGACCTGACATTCCCGCCAGTTACGGAGGCAAATAGACCCATTATCGTGGGACCTAATGCGCCGCCGGCAGGTGATCCGAGACTCGCAAGGAAGAGTATTTTGGATCAAGCGGATGAGGAGGAAGCTAAACGACAGGCAGATATTGTGAAGGAGGCAGAGGATAAGAAGAAGGCTGCTGGCGAGGCGAAGAAAGTAGCGGATGATGCTGCTAAGAAAGCTGACGGGGCGAAGAAAAAGGCCGCCGAGAATGCTGAGAAACAGACAGGCACTCAACCTGACCTTTCCAAGCGCGTTCCAATCTCATCTCAATTGGCGGGTCTTAGGATGTATGAGATGTATGATGAGACGAAGCAAGCTGAGTCTATGAAAAAAACCGATGACGCAAAAGAAGAAGCAGATGCTAAGAAGCAGGCGGAGAATGTAAAGAGGGCAGGTGATTATGCGAAGGCGGTGGATGAGAAGAAGGCAGCGGATGAGAGGAGGAAGGATAAGGAGAAGGGAAAAGCGGGTGATGTGAATGATAATAAGAAGACGCAGAAAGAAAAGGACTTGGAGGCATTGAGACAGAGTATGGGTGTGAAGGGTGGGAGGCCGCCGACAAGGGAGGAGGCTGGCCCGTTGAAGTTGAAGCCTATGGAGAAGGTATGTGGAACTCTTCGTTTGTTTGATTTAGTGTTTTGGTCTATGTTTTGGGAGAGAGGTTGGGAGGTTGGCTCTTCTCGCTTCTGTTTCCAGTGGAACGGAAGTGCCCCTTTCCTAAGCGAGACTCGACAAAATGTCGCCTTCGCACCCACAACTCGAAGCGAAAGCGACAAGGGTATTCCTCGGTCTTATGCATGCTAACAACACCATTTATCCAGGTCTCCGACGCAATCCTCAACTTCGAAGACTACGCTCGCGATCCCGAGAATGCAGACTCGCAATGTGTCCAACTCGGCCTCGATGCTCTCGATGCGGCACGCGGCATGGCCCAAGGCATGATTGCGAAACAAATTAGGCTGAGGAACGAGGTCGAGGGCCTGCAAACGACCAACAAAGATCTCCAGGACGAGCTTGACCGCATCGGAGAGGATAGGAAGAAGGAGAATAAGGACGGCAAGTACAGCGAGGATGAGATGAAAGCTGCGCTGCAGAAGCCGGTTAGTGAGCGCGATAATGCGTTACAGAAATTGGCAGAAGCCGAGAGACAGGCCGAGAGAGCGCAAGAGAACGCATACGAAGAGATCGAGAATTTGACGACTGAGGTTGTGGAGACGCAGGCACGATTGGAGGGGATGATCAGCCAGTGTCAGTGCGACAAGGAGAAAAAAGTGCTGGTAGATAAGAAGCAGACCGCGATTAATGTCCTAACGGGGAGAGAGAGAAAATTGAAAGAAGAGAACGATAGAGTCAAGGCGGAGAATGAGCAGTTGAAGCAGACGTGGCCAAGGAATGAGTCCGAGGAGATTGCTGCTCTCAAGGCTGAGATTCAGCGGTTGAAGGATTTGATACATCAAGAACCCATAATCACAATTCGGAAGCGCGACGAGGAAAAGAGATTGCCAATGAATAACTTGGAGGCCGCTACTGATGTTCTTCTGAGCGAGAATGATGATCTAAAGGCGCGAAATTTGGCGTTTCAACAGTGCCTCAAGGACCTGAACAAGGCAGCTGTGGTATCGAAAGCTCAATCCCAAAATCAGATCAATGATATGCAGAGCGCTATAAATCAACTCGATGCTCAGATTGAGGAGTTGAAACGTCAGAATGAGTTCATCATTCCATTACAGAATGATCGAGATGGCTTGAGACGCCAGTTGGACTTGCTGAAGAAACTAAAGCCGCAGAATACGGATGGCATGATCGGAAGGGATGAGTACGACCAGGAGAAGCAAGCCATCGAGGGCAGATGGCGGCAGCAAGAAGCAGCGTGGCGCAGGTATAAGCATTGCCTCAAGAAGAAGTACTTGCGGCTTAAAGCTGAGCGAGAGGGTGGTCTGTTGACGGTCGAGGAGTGCGATGAACGACATCGGAATGACAATAATAACAACAATAACGATGCGCAGGATACTGATTGCCCCAGAAGGCTCCGGGAAGCGCAAAAAGAGATCACACGATTGACTCAACGGGTTCAGAACGCTGAGCAAGAACACGAAGATGCTGTGCGTGCGCTTGCCCTAGCCCGAAAGACTGCTGGCGTGAGCGGATCAAGCGGCAGATCGCCTGACAAGTTCAATATTGACAATAGGAGCCTTGTAGAGCAAATCAGACATCTTGGAGATCTAGTAGAAATGAACGGCAAAAAGGTTAGGACGCAGAAAGAGCAGATTGAAGCTCTCGGCGGAGGGCCTCAAACTTTAGACAACGACTGCGCGTTTGAGCGTGCCCACATTGAGAAGCTTGAGAGGAAGCTTGAATCAGAGCGGCTCGGTGTAGAGAAAATGGAAGTAGATCTTGACGATTGCAATGACCAACGAAGCGCCTCGAGAGACGAAGTTAACAGGCTTCAAAAGATAATCCAGGCCTTGAAGAAACAACTGGATGATATGAGTGCTAACCTGCCTGATGAGGCCACAGCACAAAAGGATCTTGCATTGTTGATGAGGCAATGTAACGAGGCTCAGATTAATGGCGACGCCGAGAAGAAGCGCTTCGGAAAGCAGATCGCAAAACTCCAACAGCGACTTCAAGATCGAGAAACTAGAATTGCCGATCTCGAGCTGAGACTCAAAACTGAAAGCATAAAATTAAGTCGATTCAATAGTCAAAAAAGCTTAAAGGATCTGCGGGATGCTCAACGGACTCCCTCGCCATCGCGCTCATTCATTGACGAAGAAGGTAAGAATGCAAACCATGCTCTGACTGGCAATAATTGTGTACTGACTTCCACCGAAAAAGGCAACTACCATACTGGATATACGCCTCCTCGAAATGATGGTAACCTTCCACCTTTCACTTTCGAAGATGCACATATCTTCGAGAGCATTCTCACCCGTACAGAGATTAGGTTGAGAGCTGCGGAGGACTATCAGGCTTTCATGGGATGGAACGACGTTACCCGAGATAGATACGAGGAAGCGATGACTGTTATAGAAGAGGCCTTGCTGCTCGTCAGTGCGCGAGATCCTGACACTGTCGCACCATACTATGGACGGGCGATGTTCTGGCATGGCATGATATTGTTCGTCCTGGGAGAAACGTTCGAAGCAGCCGGAAGTTTCCGTCTGTCGAGAGACCAGATTCCGTGGACTGAGCCTGCCATTGAAAGACAAGAACTTGATGGCTGGATTGACGCTGCGAAACTGGGACGCGAAGTCACCCGGAGAATCGCAGCCGAAGAAAACTTGAGAAGGAGGCGCGAGGAAGGGCGTCTCGTCGGATTGAACGAAGGCCGGGCAGAATGCGAAGAGTTGAGGAAACAAGTCGAGAAGGACAAGAAAGATAAGACGAAGAACCAGAAGGTGGAAAAGTGGCTCAGTGGCGCCAATCCTAAGGGTAAGTCAACCGACTTTCTGTCCCTGAAGACTTACTGACCTCTATGGTTTACAGCGGGCGACAAGTCCTCAAAAGCTAAGAAAGGTGATAACAACACGAAAATTGGCAAGAGCGCGAAGCCAGAAAAGGATCAGAAGCCTGACAACAAGAAGCCTTCTCAGGACAGTAAGACTTCCGGTACCAACGACAAGACTCCTGACAACAACAAGGCGGCCAAAAGAAGCAGGAGTGCAGAAGCGAAAGCTACCAATGAAAAGAATCCTGACACACAGGCCTCTTCTAGCAAAAAGACCTCCGACCCTAATGATAAACTTGATAAGAGGAAGCACCAAGACGCCCGACAAAACCAATCCGCTAGCTTCCACTGGCATGCCTCTAGTTGACACAAAGGTAAAGAAACCAACCGGGGACCATAAGAAGAAAAACATTCTCGACCCCAACGCCCCAAATTTGCAACTCAACGAGGCGAAGCAGGCCAAATTCCTTGGCTACGCCGAGCAGACCGCTCAACGCAAAGCAGGAAGCGGTCTCCCCGTGCCGGTGGACCAAAACACCAGTGACACTTCGTACGTTCATGAACCCATTCCTAATAATGACCCTACGCCTTTAGTTTCAGGGAAAGAGAGTAAACCAAAGGACATCCTAACAGAGAAGAAGCCGAGTAAACTGGGGGACTGGAAACAGGTACGGGAACAGAGGCTCAAGAGTCAGCTGGAGCGTCCGGTTGAGCAGAACCAGATCGATACGGAGTATGTGGTTGAGCAAATGAAGACGTGGAGGGAGGGAAAACCCCTAACCCAAGACTAAGGTGCCAGCCCCTCTTAAAGGCTCCAGCAGTACCTCCAAAGTCGACTCTCAGGAAGCAGCCTCCGAAGGAGGATGAGACGAAAGGAGATGAGAGGAAGGGTGATGAGAACAAGAAGGGTTGGTTTGGTGCAGTGACGAAGATGTTTAAATGAATATGTAGTATCAATGAATAATTGGAACATGGAGTACGGAGTTGGGTGATTACATTGATAGCTTTGTATCTGCAACTTCCACACAGTAATGTCATAGTTTTGCTTACTCATGTGGCTCGTGGAAAAGGTGTGAATTGCGACTATGATTGTAATTATTACACTGGTAAGATACTCTCAATTGGTATCTCCCAGAACCAACTTGCCACTCCCATAGCTCCCAAGCTCATGGATAGTGCCATGAGAAAGTTGACTCCGTTGTTGTCGAGTAAGCTCAGTCCACTCTCGACTCTCCGACTTGGCTTTTCGTCCCCAAAGCTTGGTTTCCTGAACTTCTTCCTCGCGTCGTATTTGTCCATGTCGCCCATCTTATGGTCGAGCTCATCTTCGATTGCTTGGTCTGCATTCGGCTGCATTGGGACAGCGTCCTTGCCTTCGCCATTAAGTAGAGCGGCCTTGACCTCGGCACGCTTCTTGAAGTACATGCTATTCGGTCCTCTCTTAGAGACCAGGACTTTTGTTCCTCCTTCGCCTTCGACGATCTTTCCGCTTCTTGTGTCCACGACGCTCTGTTGCAGCCAGCCTCCCAACAAAGAGTCTACCACACTTCCGAGTGCTCCCCATAGTGTCATGGCAATTGTGAAACGTGTTCTATCCTTGTATGTCCACCCATTGCCTCGTATTCCGGCCACCAATCCTTCTGGAGAGCAGAACGGAATCAATGCCATTGAAGCAGTGACTATTATGAGTGACCCCAGAAGTCCTGCCGCAAGCCCCGTTCCCGTAACCCCACCATTTGTTCCAGGAGGGACTTTCCGAAATGTGGGAGATGTGATGAGCCGTGGTTGGGATTTTGAGAGGATTCCAAGCTCGGAGCTGAAGGTGTCAGCTGCAACTACAGCATAGTTCGCGACTATGCCGACCACGAGAAGATCCCCAGGCCAGGAGTAGCAGGTCTTCGAGTAATCCAGGAGATCTTGGTCTCGTTGACGGAGTTGGTATGCGTGGAGGACGGTGAGGATCGAAGCGACTCCGGAATTCGCCAGGACTGCGGTGTGATATCAGTACATGCGCTCTTCAAAGGAACAAATCGGTCACCTTGAATATGTGTCCTGGCTCCTTCACCACCCGAGCTCCCGGAAGCTTGCATCGTGAGCTTAGCCTTGACATCATGCTTGACCTGCATTGTGTCAGCAGATTCTCCGGTTTCCGCGCGGATTCTCCTACCTTGGTGACTCTTGTGCCCGCCAGGAAAAACACAATAAGCAGTGCAAATGGCAGACTCCATGGATGTAAGGCATGTGCGATAGCTGTCAAGGTCGCAGCAAAGATTCCAGCGGGCGTTAATGATTGATGCGACCACGCTCGATAGATCATAACCAGAGTAACTGGTACAGCTATTATCGCCTTCATTTCTGCGATGAATTGAGGACAGCGACGTTGTTACCAAGTTGTGAGAAGGTAGGCAGCGAGGTGGTGTTTATTTTCTGAGAGCTTTAGGGCCTCGGGTCAGATGCAAGGGTCCCGAGACTATCGTCATCGCTGAAGTTCCGAGTCGTCCAAGCAGCTAATTGCGCAACCACACCATCTGAAGCCCATCACTAGTTCTTCTATTTCATGTTCTTCCCACATTTACGATAATATTCCTATTTATGCTGTACCTGGCCGGAGTTCCCCTATCGATGACAGCTGAAGTGCTGGGTCGTCAACCCCACCTTTGTAGCTTTCCCGCTAGGAAGATAGAGCTCCAGGCTGTATGCAGGCACATGGTTCACTACGTGTCTTTGACATCAAGCTATTTTTCACAGTTGATAGGTATTAATATGAGTATATCTCCTTCCTCTACTGAGTCCCTGTCTCTCCTCTTCCTCCTCTATCCTTTCCTAAGTAAGCAATACCTGTCGTGGGCCTTACCAGAGGGAATCATGTTGTCCCGCTCCTTTTGGGCAATCGTAACAATTGCTTTCAATATTGTCTCTGGATCTGTTGCTCGAAACCACTCAGAATACAATGCCTCACAGTTTGTCGACAACCAAAACCTCGAGACTCCGTATCCATACGAATTTCCCTTGCTCCTAAATGGGTCATTTGCAGACAGCGGGCAATTTCCCATGCCATTATGTCACGGCTTCAAGCTCGAAGAAGCGACAATCGACCAACTTCAACAGGAATTCTCGAGTGGCAAATTGACTTCTGTTCAGCTGGCACTATGTTATCTAAAGAGGATCTATCAGACAGACGAATATATCAGGTATCTCGAAACTGCTTCCAAGCTCGAACACTGCTAATACCCAACAGAGCAATCATGGAGGTCAATCCCGACTTTCTCGATATCGCATCCGCCCTGGATCTTGAGCGTGCACAGGGATATGTCCGCGGACCCCTTCATGGCATTCCATTTCTGGTGAAAGACAACATTGGTACCAAAGACAAGATGGAGACTACTGCTGGATCTTGGATGCTGCTTGGATCTGTCCTTCCAAGAGATGCGTACGTCGTACATCGATTGAGAGAATCCGGTGCGTTGTTGATAGGTCATGCAACTCTGAGCGAATGGGCTGATATGCGGTCCAATTACTACTCCGAGGGATACTCTGCGAGAGGAGGGCAGGCTCGTTCACCCTACAACCTGACGACGAATCCAGGGGGTAGCAGTTCAGGAAGCGCGGCTGCCGTGGCCGGCAATCTTGTTATGTTTGCGCTGGGCACTGAGACGGATGGGAGCGTGATTAATCCTGCAGAGCGCAATGCTCTGGTTGGTATCAAGCCTACCGTTGGCCTAACATCTCGCGATGGGTAAGTTGGCCATCTCCGCCGTCACGTCACACCTCTGAGCCCGAGCAGTGTCATTCCTGAATCTCACAATCAAGATACCGTTGGATGTCTAGCCCGGACAGTCAGAGACGCAACTTACTGTCTGGATGGCATCTATGGGCCCGACCCAAGAGACAATTACACTTTAGTTCAGCAAGCTCCAGCTTGCGGCTTTACGCCATTTCTGTCCAATTCATCTGTTCTCAAAGGTGCGGTGTTTGGCCTGCCCTGGTTGTCCTTCTGGCAATTGGCTCCCACGAATCAGCAAGAACAGCTTTTTGAGTTGGTCGATCTCATCCAATCTGCTGGGGCGACAATAATCAATGGCACCGAGCTTCCACTGTGGCAAACCATCGTCTCTCCTGATGGATGGAACTGGGACTACGGAACTACTCGCGGATATCCCAACGAGTCCGAATACACTTACGTCAAAGTGGACTTCTACAATGACATCGCCAAGTATTTGGCTGACCTAAACAATACCGACATTCGCTCCCTCGCAGACATTGTGCAGTATAATATCGACAACGTTGGTTCTGAAGGCGGCATACCCAACGTCCATCCGGCATTCCAATCTGGTCAAGATGGATTCAATGCTAGCCTGGCAACTGGCGGTATTATGGATGATACATACTGGCAAGCGCTCTCATTTTGCCATCGCAGTACACGAGAAGAGGGCATTGACGCAGCGCTTTACAACAATGGTACGCAATTGACAGCACTTCTTGTACCACCTGATGTAGCCCAGACATATCAGATTGCTGCGCAAGCCGGCTATCCGATGGTCACGCTTCCTGCAGGAGTCAGTCCTGATACAGGGATGCCTTTTGGGTTGGCTCTGATGGGGACAGCATGGAGTGAGAGCACGTTGATCAAGTATGCGAGTGCGATTGAGGACTTACAGATCAGCAGTGGGACGAAATATCAGAGGACGAGTCCGCTTTGGCTGGATTACCGGACAAAGAATGTGCCAGTCAATAATGTCTAATGAGCCACGAGTAATGAGCGTGAGAAATGAGACTTGAGACTTGATCAGTAGCTAAAGTAGCTAGCAATATACAAGAAAGAGGCGCAGCGACTTACTGACTTGATAATCTCTTCATGTACCGGCTCCGTCACCGACGTTCTGATCACGAAGATCATATCATATCCTTGAGAACCATGACCCGCGTAATGTACTACACTTTGTTGCTGAACAATATCCAATTTCTTCTGAAATTCATCACATCTAAATGCTTTCATCCCACTTTCTTTCTATCATACCTCCACTCTTAGTATCTTTGTATCACGTGCCACACCCCCCACTTCACCTCATCCCTCGACTTTCAAATGGTGTTGACTCACCGCCTCTCACTTTGTATATATTATCAACAGCCATGACAGTCACCAAAGAGCTCTCAGGCAAAGCCAGCCTCCCAACACCCAACTCCACGAAATCGTTCTGGCACAGCGAGCCGCCGAAAGACCTTATCGGGCACCGAACCACGCCTTCCCTGCCAGCATCGGCCGATATCGTTATTGTAGGGAGCGGCATCACCGGCTCATCAGCTACCTACTGGCTCAGTCAAGATGCAAGAAGTAAAGGGTTAAGTGTAGTGATGCTAGAGGCGAGGGAAGCATGTTGGGGAGCTACGGGACGAGTGAGCTTCCATTTCCCTCTATCCATGACTTCATGAACATGGAAACTGATGAGACTTCAGAACGGAGGCCACTGCCAACCCCTCCTCTACCAAAATCCGCCTGACATTGGTAATTTTGAGATGCGGAACTTCCTCACTGTCAAATCACTTATCGAGAAGAACAACATATCATGTGACTTCCGCTCTAAATCCGTTGTCCACGCTTACATGGTCGACTCCATGTTGGCCGCAGCACTTTCGGGTTTGAAAGAACTGAAGAAAGCGGACCCGGAGCTAGCGAGTCACGTCAAGGTCGTCACGGACAAGTCCGAGTTGAAGGTTCTGAGAGTCCCAAATGCAAAAGGTGCCATTGTGACTCAACCTGCAGCGAGTTTATGGCCGTACAAGCTTGTATGTTGGATGCTAAAGACGCTACTTAAAAGCGACATGGACTTCAATCTACAGACTTATAGTCCGGTCACCCATTTGCAGAAAATAGATGAAGGAGCTGGATCCTGGATCGTTCACACACCCCGCGGCATGATCGCCGCTGAGCAAGTCTTGCTCGCTACTAACGCATATACATCGCACCTCCTGCCCCAATTCTCAGATCTCATCGTCCCAGTACGAGGCGAGATGAGTAGTCTGCTTCCCCCTGGTGGCATGAAGCCGGGAAGTAGTGTCTCTCCGCCGTTGGTGCATTCGTATGGATTTATGGGACATGGGAAGCAGAATCTGAATCAAGATGATTATCTTATTGAACGACCGTTCTCAGATGATGGAGCTTCTGGTGGTGAGCTGATGTTTGGCGGAGGCCGCTCGTATGCTAAGCAAGCCGGCGTGGGGGTATCGGATGACTCGTCAATCGATCCTCCAGCCGCTGCATACTTACGTCGAGAACTCAATGTGGTGTTAGACTTAGACCCGGAATCTAAAGGCAAGGAGTTGAAAGCAAGCTATGAATGGAGCGGCATTATGGGGTACAGCAGAGATGGTAGACCGTGGGTTGGGCAAGTGACTGAGGATCTAGGCGGTGGAAACGGACTTTGGGTCTGTGCTGGGTATACGGGCCATGGGATGCCTAATACATGTCTTTGTGCGAAGGCAGCGGTGGGAATGATGCTTGGGACGAAGGGAGAGGAAGTAGATCTGCCGGAGATGTATAAGATGAGTGGGGGGAGAATTGAGAGGGCGAGGATGCAGGATGAGGTTGCAATTGCTGATGAGAAGGGATTGCGTTTATAGAAAAGCAAGAGCGAGACGAGACTTCGAGTTAGATGAAGACATGAAGTAAGTTAGAACAGACAGTAAGGGATTCAAAGATGAGAGCGAACAAGTCACGACTCTGGCGATATATTTCTCGCTTACCATTTTCTTCCCGGCTGTTGTTCCCTCCTACCATCTCACTTTCAATTCGCTTTCGTTACAGTCCATCCAATAAACAAGAATCTCCATCGTCGCTACCATTTCACGATTATACTCTAATACAGAGCTCATAACTTTCCCAGGTTTCCCTCAGAAGGAACATGCTAGACTCTATCCACCTCCCAGACACTTAAAAGGGCCTAGCCGAGCCTGCTAGCCGGATGAAAGTAGGACTGGCGTAGTTTCCCTGTTTAATTCGCCCTTCCCCGTAGTCCTGGGTCTTTTCTCTCAAATCCAGTTGCTTTCATACTCTCGAATACTCGTTAAGCCAAAGGCACTCGATGACCGGGAGATGGAATCTCATCCTGTTCTACATGCATCATATGTCTCTTTCGCTCACCCAACTGCGGCTGGAACCAAACCCCTGCTCAGGCGGTCCTCCCAAATCTGGACGGACCTCAAAACACAGCCACAGCCACAAGACCACCTTCTCTTTCCTGGCACCACGGTAGAGTTTGGAGGAAAAGTCATCACAAACCGAAATCCATCTGTTGAGAATATGAACACTATCATTTATCTACTGCCCTTTCAGCTGAAACCTCCCTGATTGGAACTCTTCTGGGTGTCCTTATGTACGCAGCCTGATCACAAGACCTGATCTATCTAAGGAACGTGAGAAGAGTGACACATTTAAGCAGCAATCATGGATTCAAGTTCCGAGCTGCATACCGTTGGCATGTTACCCACCTTCCTAGAAATAGGACTTGGAGCTGACTTGTCTCAGATATGAACAATCCCTCAAATCTCGCCCTGTACGCAACACTTATTCGGTTTGACGTTGACAAAGGCGCCGAGGAGTTGAAAATCCACGTTTCCAAGCAAGACAAACTGCAACAGAGGACTCTTCAAAAACTTGCGCACTGCTTAGGCCTGGAATACGAGTACTACCTTCAGCCTCAGGAAGCGAGAATTACCAGGTCTGAGGTAGATTTGCCTGAGCTCGCCGACGGCCTCGGTTTAACACCGAATCAAGAGCATACAGGGTTTGAGACACAGCCAGCAAGCATTCCGCCGAATGGATCGAATCTTGATGCAAGACCTTTTGAGATTCAACAGCCACAACCTCGAGGTCCGCTCATACATGATCCAAAAACTTCGAACTTGTTCAACAGTCATCCCTCTGGCAATGATTACCCCAATGAGGAGTGTATAAATTGGTCAGAGTATTTAGTGGCACAAACAAAAGATAATTCAAGTATCTTAGACACATCCCGAAGGACCCAAAACATCGGGCCATTCCCTGAAGCACTATCCAACGTGGATAAATATCCATTACGTCCAAGAGACCTCAACCAGGATCCACAACATCTGCAGTATTTGGACAGCCCATTTAGTCCTTATGCACTGGAGTTGATAAGGGAACAACATCCTGCAGTGAATAATACCCTCCATTTATCACTCTCTGGACAGAACCACACTGATTTGAGATTCCAGCCTGAGCCCCTCCCAAACGAAGTGTCTACGCTTCTCTCACGGCAAAGTATATCTGGAACGACGGAATGCTCTTTCGGTTCAAATGGGCCGCAAAGTCCATTCAAAATTAATCGTGATAATCCTCTGGAGTTTGGCTCAGGAAGCAGAAATGGAAGCCGGGTTGGCAGTCAAGTTGGGTCCCGGGCGGGCAGCCGTGCAGGATCTATCCGGTCTGCCAACAGTATCTATAGTAATAGCAGTCGAACAAGGATGTCGAAGCTCCTTAGCAGGAGATCAAGCGTGCACTGGAAAGAAAGCTCCACCGCGCCTCAAGAGATTGTTTTTGACTCAAATCCCAGTCGTCCGGCTAGCATAGGATCCGCTTCATCAGGACGGAAGGGGCCGTTGGATGCAATAGCACGAGCTGCGATGAAGGCCGTGAAAGCAGTGGGTGGGTCTTGCTGGCGGTGCAAGTTCTTGAGAAAATTGGTATGTCTTGGTCTCAGATGAAAATTATTCCAAATTCTATATTAATCACCCTCTTAGTGTAACCCTAATTCTCCCTGTGACTCATGCCCAAAGACTTCCAAACAGTCACATTGGAGGCTGATTGGGTGTAAAAGAGGGACACTCAGTGACGAGATACGTCAGCTGCCATTATGTTCCAACGTCAATGTTGAATCATTCAACACACCTCTCCCAAATTCAGGCGGAGACATCACTTCTTCGCATCTACGACAAGTGAACGAGCACCTGAAGACACTAGTACAAGATAGAAGGACTTCACTGGCTCTAACGCACATCTCATATTCACTCACGCCAGACCCTGGGGACGAGCTCTTCTTCACAATAAGTCAACTATGGCCTCATTTCCAGTTTCCCAAAGATAGTAGACTTTCATCGCAGAGCTACCCTTTCAGGTTCGATCTATCTTCACTGGATGGTATGGTGCTAGACATCCTTTGGGATGGTGTGGATAGTTGTATGTCAGAGGTCATAGGCACAGGCTTCCTTCTCCTTCGCGCCGCTTGCTTATATCAAGCCAAAACCGAAGATGTATATCTTCATTCTGCCCAATACTTGACCTTGACTGACAAAAGGCAGAATCATCTAATTCTACAGTCTTTAGACTGCCTCCAAAAATCGATCCAGGTATTAAAGCTCAGGCGATTGAGATTTCCCAACTTGGGCCTTTTCGACGGTGAACTTCATAAATTTTGTATCGCAAGTTCTTGCAGAGTTGATTGCATCGCAAGCCTCAACTCAGCGTTGTCAAACTACCTCCAAGAATTGTCTCATGTTCTTTTCAATAAGAAAAACATGCGCAATTTACAGGCAGACCAAACGTGGTGGCTAGCGGCATTTTATAGCTTCTGCATCCAAAGCTTAGTGAGAAGGTGTCTCATCCACCTAATGGCCGGGGAGGAGGAGTTGTCAAAACAAGACGAAAAAGCTTCCAGGGCCAGAACTTATCTGCAGCTTGCAGTTAGGCTATTCATCGCGAGCTCGGGCTCCTACGATCCATTAATCTTGACCCATGATATTGCATCAATTCCACCAAATACGATGTCAGCAGATGATGAGACTTCCCGAGTGCGGGACTATGATCTAGCCCGGTTTGTAACGCGGCAAGGCGAATGGGCATCCCTGGGAATAGAAAGCTCTGGAAAATACTTGCAGCACCTATTCCAAGATGAGGGAAATACTTTGGACACATCGCCTTCTGATGAAAGCCGCGCATTTGACGGTGAACCCACGCTGATGTATCAATGCCCGATCTGCGAGGAGCAGGCGGAATCTGCAGTTGCTGGACAAACAGAATACGAGTACTGGTGTGGTCATGCATCCCATGAAGGATGCCTGTCGGGACCCTTCGAAAACTTCGTAGGGGATGATTGCCCGACCTGTGGGGTATACGCTTTTGAAGAAGAGAGTGGTTAGGGGCCTACAATCTGGGCCCAGGGGCGTATCAACTGGATCCCCTAATGTGGGATATGAAGTGATGCTTGAATTACTTCACCCGACTATATAGTGAAAGCCAGATGTTTATTTGGGCACCGGAATCGGATTTCACCAAACAGCTTGCCACTAGAAATAGTCTGAGCTGAAGAATCTAGTTCGTGTTTTCAGCTCTTGAGGCTTTCACCGCCCCGTGGACAGCTGAAAGGGCGCAGGTTCCGTGATATAATTTCGCGGTGTGTGAACTTCCAGCACGCAAAGCCTTGGGTTCTGCGATAGCATGATTGAGTCCAAGGTAGCGGTCGCCGGTTTTTAGATGATAGTTTTGATGTGCGTGGCTTTTCAACAAAGTATTAGATGGGCAAAGAGTGTGAAAGTTCCTATTTGAGCTCAGTGCAACGAGACAAGAAATGCCGAGTCCTTCAGGGTCATCAATTTCAAGTTGAAGTTAAGGTGTGAACTACTATACTTCTCCGCTGTCTTGCTCACACCTAATTGTTTAGGCAACAATAGGAACATTTCATCAATAGTCGGAAAGTGGCCGCCTGAAGATTGAATGCATCTACGCGTCAGCGCTGCAAACAACGATGTAGTTCCTATCAATTCAATTCTGCTGCCTAGAAGCCAGCCGACATGCAATACTGAATCTCAACCTCTGAGCTTAAGAATATGGCGTTGATGGGTGTGGAAATCGACGGCCGAAAGTCTAACCGTCCTAGCGGCCCGAAATCCCGAGAACTTTGCTCCCTGGTTTACTGTTTTGGCGCTCTTGATGCGACGGCAACCGTGATGTCGGTCGACATCATCTTCCAATGCTTGTCGAGACCAGGCAGCCACAAAGAGACAGAGTTATTAAAGTCCTTTCTGTCGTGGCGGTAGTAACATGAGAGTGTTCCATTAGAGCATATATGCTTCTACCTCATGGACACGTCCTTGGGCTTCGCGCACCTTGAATCGAAAGCGGTCAACTCGACTGCATACGCAGGTGACAATAACTTTGGCCCCCTTTTGCAGTTTCCTGGTAGCACATCGTTCGATTTCACTCTACTGTTCGAGGAGACAATCTTATCTATCGCGCCCTCAGCTTTCTTGTTGATTTTGATACCACCAAGGATCCTACGCTTATGCAGGAACCCTCGTAAGGTGACTGGCGGCTATCTTCGGACGATCAAGACTGTAAGCTTCCTAAATTATTCTTAGTGGATACATACTGACGAATTTCAGATACTTCTCGCCATTTTCAGTATCTTACAAGTCGTCAATATTGTTGAAGTGTCCCAATCATCGCATCGAACTCGTGCTTCACTAGCCGCCGCTCTGCTTGCACTTGCTGCCGCGCTCAGCTTATGGATCCTGTCATACGTTGAACATAGCAAAAGTATCCGGCCAAGCTCAATAATAAACGCCTATCTTCTGCTTACGCTACCTTTTGATGCTGTGCAGCTTCGTACCAGATGGCTACGCGGAGAGGATCTAGCCGGGAACGGAGCAGCATCCGCTATTCTAGCCGTGAAGCTCCTGGTTCTTATCTGTGAAGCAACAGGGAAGAGTGGACTTATATTAGCACCTTACATCGACCCCTCTCCCGAGGCCACCAGTGGGCTATATTCTCAAGGTCTCTTCTGGTGGCTAAACCCGCTCTTCCGACTGGGATTCAGGAACGTTGTCACTGAAGATGATCTGTTTGCGGCCGATGGAGATCTGCTATCGAAATCCCTTGAAATCAGGTTCAGTAGGCATTGGTCAAATCGTGTGCCGTCTCGCCCCTACGTATCTTTTTCCAAGTGCTGATATGCTGTGCAGGTAAGAAATATCCCGAAAATCACACTTTGGTCTGGGTCATGTTACGCACGATGTTGGGGCCCCTTGCAGCTGCAATGTTGCCTCGCCTAGCGTTGACATTCTTTCGATTCATGCAGCCCCTCCTTATCAGCAGCATCACCGAGCTAGTGAACGAGCCTGACTCTGAATCTGCTAGTAATCGTGGATGGGGTCTGACAGCTGCATTTGGACTGGTTTACATTGGCCTGGCCGTGGCTGGTGGTACTTATCAGCATAAGGCGAACAGAATGGCAACAATGGTCAGAGGTTCACTTGTGAATGCTATTTATGCACAAACTCTAGACTTATCTGTTACCACCATTGACAAATCAGCTGCCGTTACTCTGATGTCCTCAGATGTAGAACGGATTTGCGATGCTATTCTACCGATACACAACATGTGGTCAAGTCCTATGGAGATCGCCTTGGTAATCTGGCTGCTACAGAAAGAGATCGGTCTCGCTCTCTTGGGTCCTTTGTTCATAACAGTCTTAGCGATATCCGGCCCGTTTCTGGTCTCACCGCACATGGGAAATGCTCAAAAAGCCTGGATTGAAAGGATTCAGACCAGAATCGATATAACTGCAAAGATGCTACACGCAATGAAGGGGGTCAAAATGCTCGGTCTCAACTCAAAAATGTCCAGCATTGTTTATCAGCTTAGATTGGACGAAATCGCCAAATCACTGAAAATGAGGAAGTTATTTGTCGTTATGATTGCCTTTGGCAATATGTCCGATATTTTCGCCCCGGGAGCGGCTTTTACCCTCTATGTCATAGTGGCCACCGTCAATGGACAAACACTTGATGTCACCTCGGCATTCACGGCGCTCTCACTTATTGCGTTGCTGGTTGCACCCATTCGCGCCATCGTATTTGCAGTTCCACCACTAATAGCAGCTATTGGCTGTTTCGATCGAATTCAATCCTTTCTTTCCTCTCAGACCACAAGGGATCATCGGATGCTGTTACCACCGTTACAAGGTCGATCAAGTGGCATAGATAGGCTGGATACGTTTGCCAGGAATACGACCGTCGGTTCCGATATCGAGTTGGAGAATATCATACCACGAACAGATGCGAGCTCATTGCCAGCGACCATCCGCGTTAGAAACTTGACACTTGCTTGGTCTGATGAAGATAGTCCTGTGATTGACGACGTTTCTTTCGATTTTCAACCTGGGGGTCTGACGATGATTGTGGGCCCAGTCGGATGTGGTAAGTCTAGCCTCCTCCGAGGTCTACTGGGAGAAACTACTTCATCAAAGGGAAATGTCTACATCGAACGAGCACATGCTGCATTCGTTGACCAGGTTCCCTGGATCCAGAACAGCAGTGTTCGAAGCAACATTATTGGGGTGTCTATTTTTGAGCCCGAATGGTACGCCAAGGTTGTTCACGCCTGCGCGTTTGACACAGACATCGAAACACTTTCCGAGGGTGATAGCACCAAGCTGGGATCAGCAGGTACTGCACTCTCTGGAGGTCAAAGGTTGCGTATAGTACGCTGGTTGCTCTTGACTATGCCGCTACTGCTGCTCACATCTGATAGGCACTTGCTCGAGCCGTTTATTCACGACAGCGGGTCTTGATAGTAGATGACGTCTTCAGTGGTCTTGATGCCACAAGCGAGGATCGTATATTCTCACGCCTACTAGGAAGGAGCGGGCTGCTTCGTCGACTAGGCATGACTGTCATACTAGTCACGCACGCAGCTCATCGCTTATCCTACGCTGACCACATCATCGCACTCAGTGCTCACGGCACAGTCTCAGAGCAAGGTAAATTTGAACATCTTGTCGTGAACAATGGATATGTTGCTGGACTTGCTGCGCGGCATAGAGCAGAAGCAGAAGATGTGCCTAAGGACGTACCAGCTCTCGCGAAGGCAACGGTGGATGATGACACGGCCCGACAAAATGCTGCAGCCGATCTCCATCGCCCCATTGGGAATTGGGCGGTCTACAACTATTACTTTACAAGCGCTGGGCGACGTAATGTTGTGGCTTGGATGGTTTTAATGATTTGGTACTCCGTGACCCTACTATTTCCAGGTAAAGTTGTTCCAATCGCAGTTTTAGCCAGTGCTAAAGATGAGAAGATCTCTGGATCAAGTTCTGGACAAGCGCCATTGCTGTTCACGGTAACTCAGTCAACGGCCTTTATCTAGGCATACTTATTGCAGTGGAATTCGTTGCCATGGCCACACTCACGGCCTTAGCTGGCATGCTCTTGGTCATCATAATACCCCGTTCCGCAATATATCTCCATGGAGGACTTCTCGAGACCGTCGAAAATGCGCCACTTTCTTTCTTCACCTCCACAGACGTCGGACAAGTTGTCAATAGGTTCAGCCAAGACTTGTCGGTTATCGACATGGAACTTCCGCTTGCTGGGCTTATACTAGCGAACAACTTCTGCATGGCGATAATACAGGCGATCTTTATCTGCATTTCGACATCCTACTTTGCCATCGTTTTGCCGTTTGTGCTGATCGTAACTTACATATTGCAGAAGTTCTACCTGCGCACATCACGCCAAATCAGGCTAATGGATCTCGAAGCGAAAGCACCACTATACAGCAACTTCCTGGAGACCCTTAGCGGGCTGGTCACGATTCGAGCTTTTGGCTGGACTAAGGATATGGAGAAACGAAATATGACCCTTCTAGATGCATCTCAAAGACCGTTCTATCTTCTGTATTGCATTCAGAGGTGGCTGGCACTGGTCGTTGATCTGCTTGTGGCAGCGCTCGCCGTCATTTTGGTGACATTGATAGTTCGATTTCGCCACGGCGCTGACGCAGGATTTGTCGGAGTGGCACTTATCAACATCATGTCCTTCAACATGACTCTATCTGAAGTCATCAAAAATTGGACGGCTATTGAAACGTCGTTGGGTGCGGTCTCCCGAATAAAGTCATTCGTAGGCAGCACTCGCTCCGAAAATCTTCTCCAAGAGTCTCAAGAAGTTCTGCCGGAATGGCCATTAAAGGGTAGCATCGTAATTTTAGACATCTCTGCCCACTACACAGTTGATCAAAATCCAGCACTTCGTAACATCAGTCTCTCGATACCCTCTGGTCAGAAAGTCGGAATTTGTGGACCTTCTGGCTCTGGCAAATCATCCTTTGTCGCCCTACTCTTCCATATGCTGGAGATCAAAGAAGGATCAATTATGATTGACGGTGTTGACCTTTCAACAATTCCACGAAAAGTGCTCAGGGAGCGTCTAACGGTGATACCCCAAGAGCCGATTTTCCTCAAAGGCACCATCAGACAAAATCTCGACCCTTTAGACCTTGGAAAAGACGATTCGGCTGCTGAGACCGTTCTCAAAAAGGTGGGATTGTGGTCAATCGTGACGAGCGCTGGCGGCCTGGATGTTACCATGGAGGCAGAAGATTTGCTGTCCCACGGACAACGCCAACTGTTTTGTCTGGCACGAGCCATGCTGAGGTCTTCGAAAATTCTCATTCTCGATGAAGCAACGGCTAGCGTCGACGTGGAGACTGATAAGCTCATACAGCAGATCATCTTGGAACATTTCACAGGCTGTACTATCATAGCCGTGGCTCACAGGTTGCAGACCATCAGAGACTTTGACAGAATTGCTGTGTTTGAAAATGGAAGAGTTGTAGAGTATGGCGCGCCAGATGCGCTGCTTATGGATAAAGGTAGCAAGTTTAAGGCGTTATGGGATTCTTGAGGCGTTTAGTATAGCATGGTTGAAATGGTTGAAGGAATTGAAGGTGAGAAAAGGCGCAGATTTAGGGGCGCATAAATACGGTACTTCCTTTTTTGATTGGACCGCTGAGATGACCGCTGAATTCGTGCACAAAGCCAAGAAGAGACACACCAAGATTTGGATTTTCTACATTTACTTTCTCTCGAACATGCACAGAGTTGGAACTATAGCACTTTTTTGTAAGCTTCCACGAACTCTTAATTGAGAAGTGAATATCACGTGACATATGTGGAATGTTTCGGTGCTTACTCGACGAGGCCTAGCAATTGGTAGTGCTTACTTTCAAGTTTTGATCTTCAGGCTCACTTCGTCCGCTTTTAGACAGACCAGATCAGATGAGCACAAATGAGGCAGCTCTTGCAAAAGGACCGAAGGGAAAGCGGGATGAGAGTTCGTCGAAAATGACTTAAAGGGTCAATTAAGCCCATCGATACACCTAAATCAATGATGGGTTCTCAGCTTGGTTTCGAGCAGCCTCAAGTTGCGCGCTCAATGTGGACCAAGCCATTTAGAGCATCTCCAAGATACTGGGTTCTGCTATTTACTTTTGTATTGTTTCTGTTTGCACAGTATTTACTGCCGTCAACATATACGCTCTCAAAGCTGAAGAATCTCGGAAAGATCATCGATGTCGCCAGTGGGCCTTACGCTGGCTTCATTGAGATGCCCGTGGACCATTTCAATCTTTCGGATACTCGAACTTTCCGAAACCGATACTGGATGAACGACCCATTCTACAAAGCAGGAGGACCAGTCTTTTTCTACGATGCAGGGGAAGCTGGAGTCACAGACGGCGGAGCGAGGAATTTGCTCAACAATGATTCGATCATCTGTGCGCCCCGAGAGCTGGCACGCAAGTACAATGGAATTGTCATCATGTGGGAGCATCGATTCTTTGGCGAGAGTATGCCGTTCCAGCTCAATAAGACGACAGGCTCTGCACTGGATGAATTTGAAGCATACAAATACCTGACCAATGAGCAAGCTCTGGAGGATGCAGTATTCTTTGCACAACACTTTCAGCCTCCGGGTCATGAAGAGGATGACGTGACTTCGAATTCGACTCCATGGATCTGGATTGGCGGAAGCTACCCTGGAAATCGAGGTGCGATGATTCGGCAGCGCAACCCCGACGTCTTCTTCGCAAGTTGGGCATCATCCGCTCCAATACAGACATCAGTCGAAGGATCGGCCTACTACAATCCCATTTATCAAGCTATGCCAAAGAACTGCTCGGCCGATGTCCATGCCGCAATCTCCTACGCCGATGAGGTACTCGCCAGTGGCTCCGAAGAGGACATCGCTCTCACCAAGCAGGCTGCCATTCTTACATACTCCGAGAACCCGAGGAATGAAGGCGGAGACACCAACCTAACCAACCCTTTACATCTACCCAACTCAAGAGTCGCCGCCATCATCGGCTACGCTTTCCAAGGGGGCCTGGCCTTCCTTCCAATCTGCTGGATATTCGCGCGCTCTCGGAACCTTCTGTACTCAACTCGAAACGTGGAGCCCCACCAACTTCAGCGGTTTTAATATTTCATCTCCATCATCAGTCCTCTTAACCAACTCCCTCGACGGTATCCCTACCGACGCTGGTCTTGCAGCGACTCACACTCCAAAAGACGCCTTTTACGCTCTCCTTTTTGCCACAATCTACAAATCTAAAGCTGACTACGAGACCTTCCCGCGGAGACCATTCAGTCCTCAAGACCGCACGTCCTGGGCTTGGCTCCTCTGCACTCAATTCGCTCAATTTCAAGTGTCTTCCTATCCCTCGCCAATGTCTCTCCTATCACGGTATATGACCATTAACGATACCCTGACCCACTTCTGCCATGAAAGATTTCCCTATGCACCTACCGAACCCCGCGTTGCAGAGATACTGAAATATGGAGGCTGGGCTATGACGCCAAGTAACGTGATGTTCACCAATGGCGAATTTGACCCTTGGCGCTCAATGGGCGTGCAAGCTGATACGAGCATCAATCCCGATGCGTTGAATAGGAGGACAACGCAAGTGGTACCGCGATGCAATGAGCCGTCGTTTGGGGATGATGTGTTTGGACTATTGTACGAGGGAGAAGTGCACGTCACGGATCTGAGGAGACAGTCGGGGAATATGACGAGTTCTGTGGATGAGGGGCTGGACTTATTCGGCAAAGCTTTGGATGCTTGGCTTCCTTGTTTTGGGAAGGGAGAATAAAATGTCTATATCGCATTCTAGGTCAAAATCTTTACCCGAATCGAGTTCTCGCTTACTCGAATTCCCGCTTAAATGCGCGCCCCGCTTAAATGCGCACCCATTTTACACCAAAATGCCC
>AYLM01000350.1:0-30433 GCA_001625345.1 Cairneyella variabilis | reverse complement strand
TGGATATTCCTCCGGGATTTAAGCGGGGACGGGATTTGAGGCGGGAATTCGGTTATGCAATTTTCGCTTAATCGCGAGCGATCGCCGATTTGTCCGATTAATGCCCACACTGGCCACGGATCGCCCCATTACTTGGGAGCCAAACCCGATGGGCTACAAAAACGTTTCCGAAAAAGCGAACTTTTCAATCAAAGTTTCGAAAGTTGAGGTGAAACCCCTCCGCAATGATCCTCAGATGGAGTTGAGAGATGCAAAACTTGAACTGGCCTGCGGGCCACTGATAAATACAACGTTTCTCTATCCGGACGATTTGAGGCTAGCAAAGGTCGTCATTTTACCGCGTTCCGAGAGGATTTCATTTAGATGGTAGTAGCGACGCTTGCCATGACTCCGAAGAAGATGCTAGTAAGTTGAGGAATAAGAATATTTACATTCTGCCGGTGAAGTGGTGTTTCTTGAGGGGCTATCGACCTCCCGTGCTTTAGGTGGATGGCCTAGCTGTTACACCTGCACAGGATCGTGGCAAATGATTCTTTTCAAGAGTTAGTATGGTTGAGCTTGACCCAGAGGGGAGGCTGGATGGTGTTGTGAAACATGGCATGCAGAAATATCCCCGAGCTTGATACCTACGACAGTTTGATGATACTTCTGTCGAAGTACCCTCGCGCATTGATGGGTGTATCGTTGTACGAAAGCGTTCTTGAGCCTAATGAGAAGGATGTCAACCAGTATACAATCACATTAGTCTAGGTGCTTCTTGCAACATGCTGCTGAGAGTGCGCACTTGCTAGCAAACCTTGGCTTAGCTTGAATCCTCGCTCGTCTACCAAATCAGTCTAAATTCCATTTACGCTCGCATTCTCTATCCATACAGGTCTTTTCTTCATCAATATCTTTCCGCTCGTAGATAATTTTCCGATCAATATTAAACAGAAGAAGAAAGGCGGAATGTTGCCTGGCCCGCTTTGTGGGGGTGTCGCTTAGCCCCTGAAATTACCCCTGAAGTCGAGAGCTGCCTCATTTTATGACATACATAAACAGCAAGACACGAGAATCGTGGCTGTAAATTACATGTGAAGCATAAAGAGACATGGAAATTTTGGGATTGTTGCCTTCGCGGTGCATACTGATACGCGGGATTTATCCATCCGTGGTGACTCACGTGCAGTGCGGCACAGGCACAGGTGGAGCATGCCTAAAAATGGCTCCTCGGAAAATTTCCGACTACCTCTTCGATTTTATATAAGGCTTCAAGAGCTTCCAACTTTCGTTCAAGGTGACGATTTCATGAATTTCGTGAGTGCAATTAGTGATTGGCAGTGAAAGTGGGAGAAGAGACTAGATGAAGCTACTCCAGAAATTGACACTCTCATTGCTACTCGGTAATTTCCTCCTCTCCATCAATTGGTTACCCGCCTCAGCAACTTCCAATTCAATTCAAATCCCATCACCTGATATTGAAACCGAAAGTAACTTCTCACTCCCAACCATGGACCACATCACTCCCGGCACCGCCAACCTCACCATCTCCTCCTGCAACCCAACTTACGCCAACTGCGATCCCCACGAAATCGCCTCCATAATCGGCAACTACTACCACCTCCTCGCACGTATGCGCTACTTCCCCGTCTCCGTCATCAAACACCCACCTCATAACCCTGCCATCGACGTCCCCTTCGCACAATCCTTATGCCTGGAGCCACAAGTCATCGAGCTCCTACAGCTTCTCCCTTACGTCGAAGGCATTCAAAATGAGGATGAATTCATTCTCGGGGGCTCCTTTGCCGATTTCAGGAGCAATGAAGTTTTGCAGCAGAGTCGAGATCCGGATTATGTGTCTCCAGAGGGAGGATATGAGGAGGAGAGGGGAGAGTATGTGTTGCCGTGGGTGCTGACGCTGAATGAGTGTGGGAATCATGGGAGTATTATGTATTTGGATACGAGGAATGGTAATTTCCCTGCGTTTCCGTTCACTGTCTCCCTTTGTGTTTACAGCTTGGTGTCACGTAAAAGTAAGGGAAGTGGAACTGAATAAGGGCAGGGCACATCACAATGCAATGGCAAGGCGGCGCAGGCGGCGGACCAGCCGATCCCTTCTTCCACGGCATGTCTGGTGACGAACTCCCACCCCGTCCACCACCACACCCCATCAACGAGAACCGCTTTGACCACTATCCCTCCCGACACGCGCGAGATCTCTTTGCTGACTTCACTAACCGCCTCATGACGCTAGAATGGATCCCAATAGTGGGGTACCGCATTATCCATGACGGAGACTCGGAGTATGGAGAGTGGAAGAGTATGTTTTTGGAGTATGGGTGGCCTGAGAATTTTGATGGAGAAGCGTTTGATGCTGCCGTGCAGAGGTGGCAAGAGTTTGATAGGGTGAGGTATGAAGTTGAGGATGAGGAGAGGGCGGTGACAATGTATGAGGATTGGATTGGGCATGCGGAGAGAATGGTGCAGAAGTTGGAAGAGAGGAAGGTGGATGGGGTGTGGGATGCGGATGCGGGGAAGAGTGAGGATGAGGTTGCTAAGCTGGAAGAGGAGTTAGAGAAGAAGAAGGAGATTTATAAGAGGACGGAGGGGGATTTGAAAGAGTCGACTAAGACTTTGGATGGGTTGAAGGGAATGAACCAAGGTCAGCGGATGGAGAGATCTTGGAGAAAGCATATTCAGAGTGGAATTGACAGGAAGCGGAAGGATTTGGAGTGGTTTAGAGGGGATGGGAAGCAGTATGCTACCGTCGAGAAGGAGGGTGAGCTAGAGGTAGGGATCGCGGCGCTGGAAGAGAGGTTGCAACGTGTGAGTGATTTGCCGAAGACTCCGATGGATGTCATCAAGAGACAGGAAGGACATGCCGAGTACCTGTGTTGTAACTAGCTGGGGTTTCAACTGAGGAGACAACCCCCAAAACACTTTCCAAAAATTTCCGATCGGTTCTACCACAGTTCCAGTAGCTTACCAGTTGCATCGACGTGCAACAAATTTTTTTTTTGGATTGGCTAGGCGATATGGTGTGGTTATACAACAGCACCTTGGACGTGGATCGAGGCATCGAAAAAGTAAATCACATTTTTGAACGTTCCTACATTCACAAAACACCCAACCTCTTGATCTCCGTGCTCTCACAATGCTGTACCCCTAGTTGCGGCACGAACTTTGCTGAAATACGTATATGAAACGGGCAACGTCTTCATTGTTGAGAAGGTCAATCTTGTCTAGCTAGTACCCGAGCATCCCACAAAATTGTTCCCACTCGCGCCAGTATGTGTGATCTCGCCAGCAAGCTTGCACGCCGTATTGATGATGACTCGGTCAGCCCCAGGTGATCCTCAGAGAGATTAGCAATGCTCATTGAACCATTAACGAGGACACCATTGGACTTACCACCGCTATATACACCGCTTTCAAGCAGAGGGAACTCCTGGTAAGGCCCAGCAACTGGGAAGTCAAAGCCCTCGTAGTTGTTGTAGGTGTGAGGGTAAGTCGAACTACCGGCCTCTGTTCCGGATTGGTAGTAGGAGCAGGCCTCTTGTGCTGCCTGATTGACTTGGTTGGCGGTGTAAGTGTTAGAGCCACAGGTTGTTGTTGCTCGCTCCTCGACGGTGGGCAGTGCGGCCGAGGTAGAAAGGAGGAGGATGAGGGGAAGGAGGGTCTTGACTGCGAACATCTTGAATGAGGCTCAAGATGAATTGAAAGAAACTTTGACTATGAGACAGGAAGAAGGGAATGCTGAAGATGGCTCGCGTACATCGAACCAGACGATGGACCGACTGATATATTCTCCCGCTCGAACATCATGGCCTCGGAATGTTTGAACAACTTTTTGCACCTGCTCGGACTGCCTACTATTGCTAATACATTGCATGTAGCGGTTTATATACTAACTTGGGTTTCTCGAACGACACTCGGTGTTCCTCGACTCTCTGATTGGATATATTCACCAGGTCAGATACTATCCTGACAGTCCTCTACTCGAAAGCGTCAAGATTAGATTGATGATTTCGGAGAAGATCAGGGGCTAAGCGATATCGTCTTGCCTCGAAACAGAAGGTATCAACAGGCAGCTTTTCTTGACCGGAGCTTCGCACATGCCAACAAGCTTGCCGCCTTTAGGTTAGCATTGACCCCGGAGTCTTGGACTGTTCGCTTTCCAGCCAATCACCTCTTGTGGGGGCCATCAAGTTTTGGCGACCATCCCCAAGAATCGTGAATCATTGATGCACGAATTTCCCAGAAGAATTATCAACAGTACTCTGAAACATAACCAAAGGCATGACAGATAAACATGGAGAGAAAGTCGAGGTGGAAAGGCCCATAGCGTCACAATGAAGGCCTGAGGCAGATATTGCTCAGCCGCACCTGCAGGTCGATATTGGAAAGGACTTCCACTTCCGATTAGATATGAGACCTCAGCGAGCCTCGTGGACGTACGCTGGTTCTCTTTTCCAACCTACTATTCTCTGAGCCATGTTTTGTATCCATTGCGGGGTGTCGCTGGTGGACACCGCACGCTTCTGTTCGGCGTGCGGGAAGCAGACTGCCACTGCCGGTACCCCAGGCCTGGTGTCTCCTCCAGGACCTCCTCCCGCGCCGTCTCCAGGAGTACCTCCTGTTTACCAGCAACCTGCCTTCTCACCTGCGTCTCCAGGGTCGGCCCTCCTGAGCCCACAAGGCCTTCCACAACCGGCGTTTGACCGACTGGCGACTGCACTTTTCAATGCCTTGGACCAGACCGTCCAGGTAGGTTTATTCGGCTCGCAGATGACTTCGTAGTAGCTGACCTAGGAACATAAAGCCCATCGGCACGCATGGGATGGAGGTATCAAAGATGGTGGCGTACCGAACTCTGGGAGGAAACACCGTCCCACCGTACTACGCCGAACAC
The DNA here is from genome assembly GCA_001625345.1 of Cairneyella variabilis. Taxonomy (NCBI): domain Eukaryota; kingdom Fungi; phylum Ascomycota; class Leotiomycetes; order Helotiales; genus Cairneyella; species Cairneyella variabilis. The sequence continues at coordinate 25,542 of AYLM01000350.1, read as the reverse complement.
GTCCTGCCAACATATGCCTCGATAGTCGGCATCGAACTCATACCTAATCGCCCTCGAAACCAACCGGTCTTGTCGTGGAACGGATGGCGGACGTTTCTCATCCAAAAGTTCCTCGCCGAACCCGAACCATCGTTTATGCACGTCTCACGCGCCCTCTCCGGGCTCAATATTCCTATTACTGTGAACCGTGCCGATTTCCCAATGATACCCAATGCAAATGCTATGGTGAAGGAGACGTTGTTTAGGTCGCAGATATATAGCTTGGCTCGGAGTGGACTAGCAGCAGGTGCGATTGGAGGAGGATTGGGAGCTAGAGCTGGAGTTGGGTTTGGAAGATTTTCTGGCCTTTCTGGTGTTTCTGGTGGCAGTGGCAATTCTTCTTCGTCTGGCGCAGCGGAAGCGTTCAAGTTGTTCAGCCAAAGCCAGAATTTCATGAATAACGGAGGTATGGGAGGCGGTGGACTTGGTGGTGCTGGACTGGGAGGGGCAGGTTTTGGAGGAGCGGGCTCTGGATTCCCATTTGGAGGTGCGGGTTGCTAGTAGATTGGCGTACTGTAGTATATAATCGGCCTTCCATAATGAAGATATATGATTCTCACCACCATCTTGGACGTTGATAGGAAGCTTTTGTCAGTGCAAGCAAAGACGCAATGGTGAGATTTCCTAAGCTCAGGCTGATACAGTAAAAGCAGCATCAAGTGTGCTACTTGGCAATTGTGGACGTGCAAATAAGGTTGGTGGAGAGCGAGAGTTGGCGGAGGTCTTGGGCGATCCTTGGCATTTTGTCCGTCTCGGACACCAGCTGGAATAGGAAGCCCAAAACATCCTACAACCTTCACTTGAACGCCCACATCCCCGCGGCAGTTAAGAAGAACCTCAAAGACAACTTGCTCCTGCAGAAGCGTGTTGTCAACATGTCGGATCTCGCCTCTGTGACCTGAGCAGATATTATGTTTGATTGGGAGAGTTCGAAACACTAGGGAAATCGAATTCGTGAGTCTATTCTGGAGATGTGAAGGTGGCTGTGACCATAGATATCTCCTCAAAGCCTCAAGCACAACGCATACAGCAAAGTGCCGCACACCCGAGATGGCACCAATGCAGTCTAAAGAGCAAGAGGCTTTGACTGCTTTTCTTGCCTCCAGGACCGACCCCTCAACTGCGGCACAAGCGTTTACGGAACCTATGCGGCAAACATGCTCTGCAGGAGCTTCAGAATCAGATATCGAGAATCGTCTATCACAGGCTTGAAGCAGCCTTATTGACGTAGCCGCAAATACGAACCCTAGATCTCGAAGGCCATTGGTTGAGATTCTACAAGCAGTGCAGCAGAACCTGGCTGAAGACCGTGATGGAAGTTCAATCACAATCTGGGGAGAGAAAGCGAAGGTGTGGGCAGATATGCCTCTCTTGGGTCCATCTGTGAGAGATGCATGGAACTGAGGCCAGTACCAGCACAGCTCAAGGACTGTGGTCTTGTACTGACGCCATGTAGCTCCTGGCTCAGGCTCCAAGAACGACTTTCTGCTGAGCAGTGGTCAAACCTGAACGCATTCCTCGCACGGCTAACCTTGTTTTCTTCCTCGACGCCTGCCTTCGATATCTCTCTATTCGCAATATGGACGATGCGGACGGCCTGCGAGAGCACGTGTGCTGCCTCATCTGCGGACACCGAGGCTGCTAAGATGTGGTTCACATATGCGAGAGATACCTTACAAAACCTGAGCCGAGTAGAGAGAACGTTTGACGGAAAGGTCGCTAAGGCAGGGGACAAGTATAAGCACATAGAATGGAGGGTTTTACTGCCCAAAAGGATGAAGATTTGGCAATCCATACTTGGGTAACGAAGAATGAAACTCAGGGTGCTCAGATTATACAGTACCTTTTCGGTGAAGACTTTCAGTGTCCCGAGAGACTACCGAGTCTAGAATCTCTTCCAAAAGGCAAAGTCACCGGTGGCTGACTGTTCCGAGCAATCGGTGTCTTTTGCCTCTGTTTGAAAGTGGCATATATCGCTATACCTCTTCGCAGATACCCACTCTTAAGCTTTTTCGGAGCCGGAAGTGTTTGCGATGAACTGGAATGGCATATCGCATCACACAGATCCCTGAGCCTCCTGAGTGCTGAACTCTGAGCGGCTGTTCCGATGACGAATGCGAGCCAGAGTTCATTTGTTTTCTCCTTTTGGCCCTACGGACAAGGTGTTCTAACACTATCAACGGTTGTTTTTCTCATCTTTGAAAGGTATCTCTCGTTTGAAACGCATTCTCCTGGTCACGGACTCGGGTCAGGGACTCGGGTCAGGTCGGCGTGTACCATCAAGCCAAACCACTAAAGTTAGAAGAGTCCCTCAAATGTGACCACACAGATAGTGCATACATCCTGCAGGGTCAACATGCACACCTATGGTTACTTGGCGAGGAACTTAATGACGCTGCGCTCGGACGAAAAGGCCACGTTGGTGAGATAAGAATTCCCATGTTTCAGTCCGTGCCAAGCGGCCCCGGAGTGCAAATAAGCTTTCCCCGCTACATTTCTCCTGTTGTGTTCGCGGCACCTCCTAAAGCTTAAAGTGGTAGTCAGCGAGTTGGGTGGTTGGGAAACTCGCTGAACAAGAGTATCACATAAGTTTCAAGAATTAAGGGTGAAGTTAAAAACGGTTCGTCTTACAATGGGAATAGGAATTACCTCCGCTGAATCCACTTATTACTCCACGACTTCCCCGTCGTGATGTCTGTTCAGCGATGTGGATCATCGTATCTGTACTATATTTGCTGCTTTCGTACACGTCTCCTTCGTTCTTTCTCCCAATCCCCTTTCGTTCGGCGACAATATGGCTGCATACAAAGCCGACACAGAATACAGCGCTGCTACGCAGGGCAGCGTGTATCTTATTACATCCGGTACGTGTAGCTTAAAGCGTCGAGTCAGTTTTCAACGCTAACGGAAATCAGATGGACGCACGCTAGAGCTCCCGATCCCTTCGCGATCTCCTAATGATCCTCTGAACTGGAGCATGCTCAAGCGGTCCCTCGCCCTCGCTGCCATGTCCTTGTTCTCAATTATTGGGCTGGTACAAGTTCAAGGCACGAGTCTATTGTTACAGTCACTTGAGAATGAATACACCGAGGATGTATTTGTCTCCTTCGCTAGTCCCATAAGATGGAACTGATCAAATTGAAAGGAAATCAAACCTCTGCGGCTCGACATGCTGTCTACTGTTCCCTGCGTCTTCTGGGGAATTGGTGCTTTAATATGGGTGCCACTATCCATCGCTATTGGTAGAAGGCCAGTGTTCTTGTTCTGCACTCTGCTTCTCACTTTGTCAACATTAATGGCTGCTCTCTCGACAAGCTTCCATACCCATTTCGCAGCACGGTGTCTGCAAGGAATAGCAGGAGCGATCTCTCCAAGCACTGTAAGTCTTGAATCACTGTTCATAAATATTTCTAACCGCAACTAAGATGCTCCTCATGATCATTGATGTGACGTTCATTCATCAACGGCCGCACTACATGGCACTTTTCTGGTGTCTCTGCGGCAGTGCCTCCAACCTAGGGCTTGCTCTGACACCATATATCATCTCGACTTCTGGATCCTGGCGTGCATTCTACTGGATTTGGTCAGCTCCATGCGTACTCACCGTCTTTCTGGCCCTTGTCTGGGCTCCAGAAACATACTTCGAACGTCCCGCCATCGCTTTCGACGGACACATTTTAATGCAAGCCGAAAATGGCAAAGTCACCATTTACTCCAAATGGGAAGAAGTGCCAGGCGGCAAACCCATCCCCGACGAGCCTCGTCTTTGGAAACTATCTTATTCAAGCATCCTCAGCAATATAATATTCTGGAACCGCACCCGCACTGGCGGCTGGGCAGTCTTCCGCTCCTTCCACCGCCAACTCCTCATCTGCGCCGTCAACCCGCTCATCTTCTGGGTCCTAATCCTCAACGCACTCGTCTTCGGCGGCATGGTCGTAACATGCAATACTTATGCACAGCTCCTTGAAGCGCCACCCTACAACTTCACGTTCCAGCAAATCGGCCTCGCGAAACTCGCTACTGGCATAGGCGCCCTCGTCGCATTGCCTGTTTCAGGATGGTTGACGTCGAAGATCATCAGTGCACTAGCAGCAAATAATAGAGGTGTGAGAGAGCCGGAGCATTATTTGCCTTCATTCATCATCCCCGTGATAGCAAGTGTAGTCGGCCTCGCGCTCTACGGCATCGCAGCTGAGCGGCACTGGGACTGGCGCTGGATCCTCTTCTTCGTAGGCCTAGACTACTTCTCCGCCGTCTCTCTCTTCACGGCCAACACTTTGTGGGTGACTGAAGCGTTTCCTCGATGGGCGGGCCCTGCGCTCGTTATTTTGGGTGCCGGAGGATACGGCGTGAGTTTCGGGCTGAGTTCGGGGATTGTGCCGTGGATTGGGAGTCAAGGGCTGGGGAGGACATATGTTGAGCTTGCGGTGTTGACTCTTGGGGTTGGGTGTGTTGGACTGCCGATTAATTATTGGGGGAAGAGGTTGAGGGAGTATATCTACTCGTGGGGGAACGAGTGAGCGAGCACTGTTCCCATGAATGAGCCATGGAGCTCGTCACAGCTCATTCCTATAGTATATATATGGCCCCTCAAGCTGGCTTGGGACAGAAGAGAAAGCTGCTGAAAAGATCTTTTTTAGAGAAATATTAGACAGTACTCGTTCATCAGGAACATCTCACTCGTCTGCATCATGTGAAATGAAGCTGGCGGTTCCCTCGCGGATGCCGTCAGTAGAGTCAGTGTTTCTCGAGGACGAGGCAAAAGATATCCCACCTAGCCGTTAAGATTTTCAACACTCAGCCTGGAGGCGGGGGACTTAAGGCCACGTGTAAGCCCCACTGAATTGAAACCATCAGGTATCGCGTGCGCGTACATCGAACCTCAAACCTCACTACTATAGCCTGCCTCTACAAATCCCATGCCACGTTTCGGTCGCACGGCCCTGCTCCGGGGAAAACAATTGCGATGCGGCATATTTCCTGTCGCAATGGCCTCCGCGCAAGTTAGTTATCAGCGCGGCAGAGTTGCGCCCTAGATCTCCATCAAATCAGGTGACCCCAGCCTTCTGTCGTTGCAATTGGACGCTCAAGGAGTATCTCAAGGCGAAAGATATTACGGATGAAGACTTGAGGAGAGTCTACATCACCGGTACAGGTAACAAGGCGGTGTTTACAGTATATTGTCCGAGAAAGATGGATAAAACACTCCCAATAATAATTCTCGCCTGGAACCCGAAACGCTTGGAAGATTTCGAAAGAAACGACAGAAGGTAGATATTCTACGACACTGCCAAACAAACGCTCGTTCTTCCTCCGTTTTCTTTTCAGGTTATGTGCTCACAATCCCGCAGAATCGGGCTCATCCGTCCACCATCACGCGGAAGAGAATATGTCGATGGGGTCGATATTGAGCTTTGTCCCACATTTGATGAAGGCCAATCTGAGACCTCCAGTTCCAAAGTCCTTCCGGAATTTGGTACTCGCCCTATTGTCAATGTGATAAATACTCTCAGAGCCATGGAGTCTAAACAAGTCATCCATCCAATTCGTGAACATTTGGATGTATACTCCACCATGATTGGTCTAGAAAATTCCGAGAATGCTCTAGAAGATTCGACCAAGTTCAGCTTCCCGGACATTGCATCTCGTCCAACTCTCATGTCGGGCCTCATGTCGCATGGCCTATATGTACAGTACAGTGTGCTGATGGCTTGCTCCAAGATCATTTGGATAAGGTCTTGTTAAATACGAGACGCAGAAATTATTAGTCTCAAGAATTTGAAGTAGGGTATCACGGGAAAGGCACATTACGCCTAGCACTGACCTGGCCTCTTGGAGAACTTCCACCGGGTCAAATGGCTCTCAGGGCATATTCAACACGCCCCTTGACTGACTTGCTGGTCTCCGTGCCTGAACTCGAAGCGGGAATATTACCCCAATGACAATCTTCAAATTCGGATGAGGAGAATGGTTGTTCATGCAATCGTAGGTCCGATGTCTGTAGTCTTTGAAACTTCGAACGAGAAGTTTTATAAAGACCCAGAGAAGCTCCGAATCGCCAAATTCCTTGTCCGCGAAAGCTAATGCGATCATACCAAAATTCTTTCCCGAGACTACGGAAGAAGAGGTCTGCAGTTGGATGATTTTCTATCTTGAAAAGACCTCAAAGGATCAAGAGGTCAATTGAATGCTGTTGAATGTCAAGGCTGGAAGAGAAACGGAGTTGGAATTCACAGCCGGGTGGTTCATTGTTCGCGCAGCGGAGTATGGTCTCCCTTGTGACATGTTTAAGCTTATGGTCGATGCTGCCAAGAAAGCGATAGCAGAAAAGGAAGCTGTGAAGCAGCTAAAGAACGAGAAGTGGGCGCAGGACGCGCAGGAGAAACAAAAGACGGAGAAGATGTGCGCCTCAGAAAGATCCGAAAAGGACAAGTCAATACAAAGTGGCGGTCAATTGGCCTTGACAAGTTAGAGGTGAAACGACTCGAGAAAGCAGAGCGGCAGGGGAGATGCGGAGATATCAAGTCTCGGCAATACGAACATTCCACTCCAGAAATGAGCATATCAGTGGTCCAGAATTGCTCAGCATCCGTACCCATGGATGTTGGACGAGACCTCCAATTTGATTATCCAGCGCCCTAAATGGCGTAGGTGACCTTCATGGATTGTTCATTTATCCTCTTTGGTTCAATGATTGTACACCATTTCTTCTCTCACGGAACGACGCAAACAAAATTTTTTGTCTCGTCTCCTTCCTCCACGTTTTCGTAGATACCAAATCGCAATGTCTCCAGGAGCCGACTAGGCGAATCGCGACTTTTGAGGACCGAATCTTTTGGCAAGACCGATCGGAGCCAGCAAGTTCGTTCTTTAACCAAATAAAGAGGATGTGAGACATGAATTCCAAATCGTACTAGCTGACGCATTTTGAGCATAAAAATGTCTTCAGGAACGGGGAGAATAGCTGGAACATTCGAGGTTGCAAGACTCAGTATGTTCAATTTGGTTTCAACTCTACATTGCTCAAATCAAGTAGGTATGGCGTCGGATGGAGCTCGGGCATTTTGTGGATTCAGCCAGTTTTGTGAGCGGGTTGAGTGGTGGAAGCGAATTATCAGGCCCCAGCGCAAAGTTGGTTGAGTCTCTGGCCCTGAGGTATATCTAGGCATTGTCGTTCAGGATCCCTGAATCGAAGCCTGGGTGGCCGTACCTCTGCGCAAACTGGGTATATCCAGGGAGAGTTCTATTTCCTATTGGGAGGTTAGCGCGATTTAAAAATGAGAGAATTTTATTCCTACTTTTTGGGTAGCAGCTGCAGAAGGACATCTTCATAACCTTCCATTGGTGCTGTTTGATGTTGCAGCTCTCGCAAGAATGCGAGTATCCTGAGCTATAACATCACAACTTGAAGAGAAGAGTTGTTTGTCTTTGTGCTGGTAGTGGGCATGCAGCCAATGCTTGAGAACGTGTCTTGCCCCATCCGCATTCAGACAAATGGGAACAATGAAAATTTGCATTTGACGAAAACAAAGAAGAAGTGCCGGAACCTATTGAGCTTGTATTGATTTCTAGCACATATTAAGTCGGCAGTCGGGCTCGTATTTTTCTATTAAAAGCAACGTATTCAGAGAGGGATTGGGAGTTGGCAGATAAGGGGGGTGCTAGTATTCTCGCTTCGACTTCCATTCTAGGACTAGCATTTCCTTGACGACATCAATGGCTGTCCTCAACATTCAGAAGAGCAGACTAGTAATTATGAGTCCAAGACAATTATAAGAATTAGAAGTCCTTGTTGACCTCGGTGTCACTTGTCCTGCCTCTGAAAATTCGTAGAATTGCTTGCCTTTTTCAGTAGTTATATCAGCAAATTTAAGAAAGTACTTACTAAAGAAACCCGGTACTGTCTCTTGCCTCAAAGGCCTTAGAGACAGCAACTAGAAGCAATACTTTTTTAAGTTTAAATCCACGAAATGTGAACTTCTATAGCTTTGTAGGGACTATGACACAGTTGCAATTGACCAGTGAAACCAGACTCCAAGCTCGACAAGAAGAAATGCCTAGGTTCTCAGTAGAAAGGAAAATTGCTAGACCAGGGGGATAGACGGAGAGCAAGTATATCTATTTTATCTTTTCAGCTTGTGTTATAGTTTCATTGTGTCTATTAAAACAACTTTCTAAGGAGCGGATAATCTAACGATCACAGTGAAGCCTCCTAGGTTGTCGGTGCCTCGTACCCTTATGGCGCCTGCTAGTCGTGCAACAACTCTTATTCCGGAACATTCTAATTCTAATAAGCTACCAGGCAAAATAATCAATGACATCGCTGATGCCTCGCTGCCTGAAGGAACATGACCACCATTTATGAAAATCGAACCGTTCCAAATCAGGTCTAGGCTCACACACAAACTCCCATTCCTCCAGACCCCCCATAACCATAACTTTCTTACATCCAATCAACTCTACCGCACCCAATACCAATCAAAAGTAATATATCACATCAAGATGGCTTTTCCATGGAGCCGCGGAGGTGAAGTAAGTTTATCCTTTTCTTCTAGTTTTCTCCTCCTTCCAGTGCAGACACGTCGACATGAGATAGCTCAATGTCAGATCGGCTTGCGCAATACATCAAGCATCATGTTTCATCCATTTAGATACTCAGGAGTCATTGCAACACCCACCACCCTCTGAGGCACGTCTATATGGCTGTTTATCATGCTAGTCATCCCTCAATTGACGCATCAAAACCGTTGTCGCTTACGGGATTGTCCAACCATCACTTGGCCAAGCAGCTGGTATCATCAGTCCACTTCATATCGCAACATCCATTACAATTATTGTTTTGTTTTGGATGCAGATGAGGTGGGAAATTAAATACTCGAGACTTTTTCCAGCCCACTTGAGCCATCTCTCTCTACATAGGTGTGGCTCTTGAGGAACGCCAGTCTATTAGCGCATGCAGCAGACTGGGACTAAGCCCCGGAGATTCGCAATTGCGGGATTTCAATCCTGCGGATGGATCTTGTACGGAAACTATTCCACTTATACGAATTCTGCCACGAAGGCAACAGCAAGACCTTGTGCCATACAGATCACCTGCAGCTTACTTTCTGGTCCTCCTGATCCAACAGGTCACTGCTGCGTGCACCTAAGTGCGGTGCTCAGCAAGAAAGTGGCACTGGCACTACCCTCATTTTGCTCATTACAATTCTACCTTTCAAAATAATTCCGGCACAAATGCTGACACAAATGATAGGAGCGACCGTGTAAGTTCTTTTATCTCAATTCCTTATTTCCTCCCTCGATCGACATCAGCAACGTCGCCTGTTCGATATCCAATTCTACAAATCGATTTAACCATAATCATATGGATATTCGTCCCAGAGCCATGGCATCCCACGAGCTAGCCATGTTCTCACAATCACCCTTCTCATCGACATGCCCTGGTCAACCTTCTCAAATTACAGTTGAAACAGGAGATAGCTGCGTTGCTCAAGCAGTCATTCACAACAACAAATGCACTGACGCTGCGTGTTTAGCCCAACAAGCAATGCGAGCCGAAATCGCAAAGGAGCAAGCTTCGAGCACACCATCGTCAAGTCAACTTGCCCTAAATCACCCGTCGACCAGACCACACAAAAACCAAGCGGCATCAGCACAACCACCGTCCCCCTCAACTCCTGAAACCTCACCTATACTCATCGGCGAGGAACAAGCAGCGAAAACAAATGCGGGGAAGCTTGCTGCCGTCACAGCTACTGTTAAAGCCCTCGAGCAGGCAAAGACAAACCCAGCCCAGCCACCCCGAACATTGCGCCAAGAGCACAAATCAATCTACAAGAAACGTGGCAAGAAGGAGTACAAGAAGCCATGTCCAAGCCAAGAGCGATGCAAGAATGCATTGTGCGATCATCGTGTTGGACACCCACAGTTGTCTGCGAGTGCTATTGCGTCAGTTATATTTCCTCCCATGTCTAATCTTCCTCGTTTACAAATACAAACTAACATGTTTCGCCTTCAGAGCTCAAGCAGACACAAATCACCAGAAGCTGGTCGAGTTAATCATCAAGAATGCAAAGGGCAAGGGTGAAACCTTGTCTTTGAACTATGTCTCCGAATGGCTTGCAAAATCGGACAACAAGGTTACGATGGCTATCAGGGCTATTTGGGACGATCTGAATGAGCGTGAGTCTACCCCCTACTCTTGCGGTCAGAAAGCTTGTAAATATCTCTCGTATAAGAGACACTCAAGTAATCAAAGTATCCTTATCTACGTCGTCGACCTTGACACCTTGCCTTCCATCTTGTCTAGATCGAGAATATCAACGCTAATGATTCTTTTGTTCAGGAGAGAAAGCCTTGACTGATGAGGGCCGAGTCAACATATTCAGGGAATATGCCTGGCACGGAGCAACGAGTCTTTTCGGGAAGAAGGAGAAAAACAGCCAGAGCACTACAACTACTTACGACCCTGTTACCTTGAAATATCTGAAATATCTCAAGGACGTGGAGTCCCCAAAGACTCGAGACGAGATACTACTATACATTGAATTGGAGGACCGTAATCTGAAGGACGTTGCTCAGAATGGCTGGGCCTCCTATTATGGACAAATGATCAGTCGTAATCCGGCATACTCCAACAAGTCGCTGCGAGAGAATGCACTAAAGTCCTACTTCGACTTAAATCAGTCCCGTGCTGATAGAGCCAAATACTATGTTGAGCAGAAGGCACAAGGTCGTATTGGGAGCGCCCTCGATAAGGTAAGTAGGAAACTTTTACACTGAAAATGCTTTCAATTCTTGCTGACACTTAATAGGTCATGGAAGATTGGGAGCTGTCGAATCTTCTTACTACTACCCATGATACTCTTGGAACATCCACTCAAGGATCGTCAGGCGCCAAAGCTCAAGTCCAAAATCAAGAGCAAGACCTTCGAGGAAAGTTCCGCACAAATATCGGAGTCCCTAAATTGTCACTGAACAAGGCAAAGGAGCTGATTAGTCTCTTCGAGGCACCCCGTCGGAAGCGTGCCGAGAGAATGGGTGTTGAGTATCGTGGTGGACCTCTCCTTTCGTATGCGGGTCCTACCCGAAAGGATTACGCTCAACTGGAGGACGGAACTGTGCAGTTACACAACGATCTCTGGGAGCTCTTCGTTAATACACCATTCTACGAGGGCAAAGGACTTACCGAAAACCAGAGTGCAGCAGGTTCTGGAGCCCCTTCTGAGAACAATGACGACGTTCAGGCTCTTGATGATGCTGGAGAGGACATCGATGACTTACAGATCTTCGAAAATATCTCCGACGAGGTTATCGATAAGCCTATCGATCATTTGCAAGCTTCTAGTGAAATTGTCGAGAAGACGATGATTGAGCACACCAATAACCTTCGGAATGGCCTTCCTGCTCCAAAGGAGAGTCACCCTGCTCCGAAAGATGCTCTTTCTACTTCGTTCCCACTGCCGGCTTCAGAGCCTAATGCCCGCGCCGACGTCACTACAGCATCATCGCTATCGAAATCCCAAGTCATAGGAGATTCTCAAATTGCAGAAGATTCTCAAGGCACAGAAGATAGCAAAGCATCACAGTCTGCAGAGCGTCCCGAGTCGATTCCGGAAGGCTCTTTGAACAACCCAATCTATAAGGAGGCTATCGAGCTGTACCGAACTTTGAAGGAATCTCGCCGATACATTCATACCACACCAGAAATCTCCAACCTACTCAAGGAGGCCGCCGCTTCTGTTAAGACAAAGGTTCATGCTGCTTTGTATCAGGCTATCAAGTCTATCATGGAAGTTCAGGATGAGTATATGGATCGGAACGGCACAACTAAGGACGTTTACAGCCAGGCTGAACTAGATCAAAACACTCGTGAGATCGTTGGAGGTTACCTTGGAATTTCTCGGCGTGGTCTACCCGCAACTTCGAGTGAGACTGACCAGCACATGTTCTTCGTGCCCGTGGTACCAGAAGGAGATGTGTACGATGAGGAATCATTGGCCGAAACCGTGATGAAGTCAGTTATGCAATCCGAAGTGTGGATCCGAACTGAAGCCATGCTGTCTGAATGGGAACCCCCTACAGAGCAGACACGTCAAAAGATTGCAGGTCTAATGGTTGGCCTAGACTTTGCTCTAGACGAGGTTATCCAGAATGACGATGTTATGGCTGAAATCTGGGTGTTGTACTTGGAGTACAAGCGCGACAAGACTCTGAACCGCTTCTTTGGAGAACTTTTGACCAGTCATCAGATGAGTCCGCTTTTCAACGAAGATCTGACCGATGCACTTCGTGCTCTATTCTACAAAGCCACTCTCATCGACAAGAGGATTGAATCTATGGTGCAGTTTTATTACGGCGCATGGGAACTCGATTACGCGTGCTCAGTCGTCAACCGAGATGCCCAGGAGCTCTTTAACCGTGTCACCGAGATCCTAGCTGGTTCAACTGCTCCAGGAAAGCTCCGTCAAATTGAGCATGATCTCAGTGGATTTGGGAATACTCTTGTCAACACGATCGGTCATTTTCTTTTTGATGCCACACATTGGACCGTATTTGAAGGGTTGTGTGAGCCCGCAACCGAGGAAGCTTACCAAAACCTAAATTGCCAAGCTGAAGCAATCGACAAAGCAATCGAGAAGCTTTCCAATGAGAACGGGAGGGACAAGGTCCCAATGTCCGTTGCCCAAGGCAATCTTACCATCCTTTCCTGGGTTATAAGATGCATGAATGATGTTGCTCGCATGTTGCCACACTACCAGCCGTACAGCTCCGAGAACGAGGAGCAGGAAGACGAGGAGGGAGTAGAGGAGGGAGAGCAGGGAGAGGAGAGAGGCGAGAGCCAGGTTCAGCAAGCCTCACCGGAGGACCTGGAGCAGATTCGCAAGATCGCAAAACCCGTTCGTCCAAGTGACGCCCTCCACAAGAGACTAGCAGTGGCAACTGTCCACAACAAGCTGGTTGCTGCTGAGCAGAAGCAGCACCAAGCGACCGTCGAGGATGCCGCTGACGAGCAGGACTAAGCAGAGGAGAGAGACTGCGGCTGCAGAGGAGGAAAAATGTTACCTTTGTAGACTAGACACCACCATAATCCATGGAACTGCATAGATCTCGTGCCCAGAACATTTGTGGACCAGAGATGTCTAAACCCAGAACTATTTATTTACGGTACCGTACCATAAGCGAGGTTACTTCAACACCAAAGCCACAAAACCATAACACAAATTGAAAAGTGGCAATTACGCCTCATCATTTAGTATGCTCTCACGGAAGATAATTACACCACTTTACGGCCGTTAAGAGACGTACGTAGCCTGCAAAGGCCGTAAGAGGGTGTTGTCAGGCGGTTGTCAGGTGATCACCTCCTGATCCTGCGATCTCACCAAACGATCATGCATCCCTCGCCGAACCACGGTAAAGCTAGATCCATCCTATTAATTATGGGGACTGCAAGAAATCCTGCTATCCTTAAGCAAAACCTTATTGCTGTCGCCAAGACACATTTAACAGCAAACGCACTATCCCCACTTCAACTTTCAAATGCATACAGAAAAAGGCTCGATGGAGGACCATGCTTCAGAGAAGCACTCGGAGAAAGATGATCATAGTCCTCTAAAGAAAGATGGAATTATTGCTACAGAGGAAGAGGAAGAACTGTCGGCACCAGGTGCATACCTCCATCTCTGGAGCTTCGCCAATCCCCTCGATTGGGTCCTTCGCATCATCGGCATGTTCGCTGGACTTGGGGGAGGAACAGCATACCCACTCATGACCATCATTTTCGGAAATCTTACAAATGATTTCAACAATGCTGCCCTGGGTTTGGTAACTCCAGCTCAATTCCGCAAAGATGTCAACAAGAATTCGCTTTGGTTCGTGTACCTATTCATTGGACGATTTGGGGTAAGTCCTCTTTGCTTCAGTTCCGTTAAAACATGCCTTTTCTCCAAAACATAATTTGTTTCTTCAAACGAGAATGGAGTGCTAAAGTCGGTTCACAGCTCCTCTATATCGCCGACTTCCTCTACAACTTCACCGCAACCCGCATGGCCCGACGAATTCGTCTCCAATACCTCTCCAAAGTCCTCCACCAACCACTCTCCTTCTTTGATCACCACACACCAGGCTCCATAGCCGCAAGCCTCTCCACAGACACCAACCTCATCGAAGTTGGACTTGCCGACAAAGTCGTCACGCTCTTCCAAGCTTTGGGCATGATCATCGCCGCCCTCGCCATCGCCTTCTCCAAGTCATGGAAGATGACACTAGTCGTTGGAACTACCATCCCCTATATCCTGATCACGACCATGATGATAGCTATGGGAGTCTCCTACTTCGAGAAAAGGCAGAGACAAGTGTATTCCGAAGCTGCGAAGATCGCTGACGAAGGATTGAGCAGCATCTCGGATATCATTGCGTTGGGCGCTAGGGACAAGATCGTGGATAAGTTCAAGGGATTCCTAGCGAAAGCAAGCAAATTGACCTACAGGATTAGTCCAGTGCAGGCGAGTATGTTTGGGAATATTTTCTTTTCGATGCAGAGCGGGTATGGATTGGCGTTATATTATGGCGTGCAGTTGGTATCGAAGGGAGAGTTGAGGGATGGTGGGACGGTCATCAAGTATGTGTTCTTTTCATGTTTATATATGTCTTTGGGAGGGAAGAGAATTGTTGTGGAGCCCAGGTTGACGGTGTAACAGCGTCCTGTTCTGTATGATCATGGGCAACACCTCCATGGGCCTCCTCGCTCCTACTATTCCTGGCTTCATGAAAGCTGGTGCAGCTGCTCAGCAAGTAATAAAAGTTCTGTACAGCGAGAGCGAGAACGGGAGTGGTCCCGGCAAAACATTGGATCTCAAATCTGTTCACGGGCAGTTGAGTATCAAGAACGTGACTTTCTGCTATCCCGAGCGTCCAACAGTTACCGTTCTGAAAGACTTCAGTCTTGAGATTCCAGCAAACCAAACGATGGCAATTGTGGGCCATAGCGGAAGCGGTAAGAGTACGATTGTTGGATTACTGGAACGTTGGTACAGGCCCGCGGAGGGATTCATATCGCTCGATGGAACGGACATCGAACAGCTTGATATTGCGGCCTTGAGAGGCGAAATTGGTCTTGTTCAGCAGGTATGTTATCCTTCGCCATTCTTCACTTTCAAAGCTGACACTTTGATCAGGATCCAGCGCTATTCAATGATAAAATCTTCCAAAACGTTCTCAACGGCTACCACGGTGGCCACATTGAGGCTCTCTCCGACAAGGAACAGCGAAACCTAGTCATTGATGCCTGTACACAAGCCAACGCCCACGACTTCATCTCGACACTTCCAGATGGCTACTCCACCAATGTTGGTGAGCGTGCTGATCTCCTGAGCGGCGGCCAGAAGCAAAGAATCGCGATTGCCAGAGCTATCATCGCAAACCCCAAAATCCTGATCCTTGACGAAGCGACTTCGGCTCTGGATCCGGAGTCTGAGAAAGTGGTGCGGGCGGCTCTTGAAAGAGCTAGTCATGGTCGGACAACACTGATGATTGCACACAAATTGTCGACTGTTGAGAAAGCGGATTGCATAGTCGTGATGGAGAAGGGCCAGATCGTCGAGAAAGGCACGCATGCAGAGCTGTTGGCTCTAGATGGCGTCTTCTGCAAACTGCTCCATGCTCAGACTATCACTGCACCCGCGGAAGGCATCACTGCTGCCCCTGAGCATGAAGACGATCTCGAGCTTACAGGGAAGATCGCCTCTCCGAAAGCATTCGTCGGCGAACTAGCCGAGCAACCCTTAAACCTCGACTCCAAAACCATCTCCCGCCGTCTCGGCTTCTTCACCTGCATCTACATCATGCTCCACGACACCCCATCTTCCATTCCAACCTTCATTGGAGGCACCCTCGGCGCCTGCGTCGCCGGCGCCGCAATGCCCTTGCAAGCCTACCTCTTCTCCAAACTCGTCACCGTCTTCCAGCTCAGCGGCCAACAACGCATTAATCGTGCTGACTTCTGGGCTCTTATGTTCTTCATGCTTGCGCTCGCGAACATTACGTCGTATGCATTGCTCTGGTTTTTGTTCGCTGTGTCTGGGAGTATAATAAGCAAGAAGTATAGAGCGAGGTATTTGAGAGATTTGTTGAGGCAGGAGGTACCGTTCTTTCAGGTTAAGGGGAATAGCTCGGGGTCTTTGGTGGCAATGTTGAGTACTGATGGGGATGATTTGGAGATGTTGTTGTTTGCTATGTCTCTTGCGCTTATTATGGTGTTCGCTATTGATGTCACGGCGTGCGGGATTGTGGCCATAGCTGTGGGCTGGCGTCTCGGTCTCGTGGGCGTGTGTGGGTGTTTTCCGGTTCTGTTCTTGGCCGGGTATTGGCGTATTAGAGTCGATGCTGGAGCTCAGGACCGGTGTGGTGCCGCATTTTTGGAGAGTGCGAGGTTTGGAAGCGAGGCTGTGGAGGCGATTAAGACTGTTTCGGGGTTGTCGTTGGAGGACAAGGTGATTGAGAGGTACGGAGAGAGGTTGAGGAAAGCGATGACCAGGAACATAAGGAGAATGGCAGTGGATATGATCTTCTTTGCGTTGGCAGATACTGCTGATTTCCTGGGTAGGTTGCCCATCTGCTTGACATCTAAAGACCGAGCTAATGAATAGCAGTCAATGGGTTGACGTTTTGGTACGGTGGTCAACTGGTTTCGAGAGGCGAGATGTCTACCCAAGCCTTCTTCTTGGTCTACATGGCCATCATATTTGGTGGAAATGGAGCAGGTTACATTTTCGGCTACAGCACAAGTAAGCCTTCTATTATTCTTACCGCGAGGACAGCAAGACTCACCGCGTAGGCATCACCAAAGCCCACGCAGCAGCAAACCGGATGCTGTACATGCAGACTCAGAAACCTGAGACGAGTTCGTCTCCCCTCGCCATTCCTGCCTCATCAACCTCCACACCAGCGATTTCCTTCGAGAAAGTCCACTTCCGCTACCCCTCTCGCCCAGATGTCGAGGTCCTGAAAGACATTTCTTTCGAAATCAAGGAGGGAGACAACGTAGCCATTGTCGGCCCCAGCGGCTGCGGCAAATCAACAATTATCTCCCTCCTCGAGCAGTTCTATCAGCCCACATCTGGCCAGATCCTCATCAGCGGCGAGAAAATTTCCGCTCTCGACACCCAAGCCTACAGAGCGACACTCGGTCTCGTGTCCCAAGAAACTCGCCTGTACCAAGGAAGCATCAGAGAGAATCTCATGCTCGGAATCAATGAAGAGGCGAGTGAAGAGGAGCTGGTTCAGGCGTGCAGGGATGCCAATATCCACGACTTCATAGTTTCGCTACCAGAGGGATACAACACAGACATTGGACCTCGCGGCCTGTCGCTCTCAGGTGGGCAGAGGCAGCGTATTGCGATTGCGCGAGCCCTACTTAGGAATCCGAAGATCTTGTTATTGGATGAAGCCACGAGTGCGCTGGATCCGGAGAGTCAGAGTCTAGTGACTGAAGCATTGGAGAAAGCGGGTAAAGGGAGAACTATTATGAGTGTAACGCATCATATTGAGATTGTGAGAAGAGCGGATAGGGTGCTGGTTGTGGAGAACGGAAGGTTGGTAGAGAGTGGGACGTATGCGGAGTTGATTGCAAGGAGAGGAAGGTTTTGGGAGATGGCGTCTGATCTGATGGGTGAGGCTTGATATGACACAAAAGGCGTCGAATCAGTAGAAAGGATTCCCCAAGTCAGTTGAAGACATTATTCTTCAGGTTCAAATGTTATTAGGAATTTAGGATAAGAGAGCTGCGTCTTCCGAGATGAAGCTAAGCTTTTTACGACTGTATTGTAAACAAACGGCGCATAGCACACTTGCTGGCAGGCACTAAGCTAGGAGTAGAGCTAATAGTCTGCACTGAAGCTGCTCATTATAGCTCCTGTGGGCTTCAATGCTCCGGGATGAAATTTAACCATTCGAAGTATGCGGCTGCTAGACGGCAGCACTTCCCTTCATAGCCTAGTGTCAAAGCAGTAGCACTAGTGGCCGAGGCCCTGCCTATATAACCTGTCGTCCTAGCCTCAACCTTTCGCTGGACAAGCTACGAATCATCAGTAAGCCCTCGCGAAGTGGAGACAGTGGGCTGGGAGGGTCGCACTGGCTTTCGTCGCAGCCAGTTCTGTCTATACAAAGTAGGAGTCTAGGTTAGTGCTATGGTAGAAGAGAAGTTTATTCTAAGAACTGGATCTGTTATAATTGAAGTAATAGTGCTGTCATAAATTAAATCGCTGTCATTTGTGGGTTGGTGATCGAGATGAAATAGGATCAAGCGAGATGGTGAAAGCGTCAGATGGAAATGACATGGGAGGAAAGCTCATCGCTGAAGTACTTGGGTTGAGTGTGGTGTAGGACATAGGAGCTCCTTCTTTGAGTCCCTCGAGCCCTCACATTCGCAACGAAGAGATGTTGAAACCCAGGCGGAGATGAGCTTTCTTCGAAGTTCCCAACTCTCACACCCTCGATGCTACATGGTTGCCCTCAGAATCCCGAGTACGCTACAATCATCACACCATCTTCGCCACTAGCCACAACCTTTATCCCCGCCAGGCTTGGGCTCGCAGAGCATCTTCTCCCCGCTCTGAATCGATGACTTGACCGAACCGGTGGAGGATCGCTAAGAGTCACACCACCATTACAAGGCGAGTGCGGGGAGGAGACCGAGTATACTGGTGTGTGTGCGGGAATAGGATTGTGGTTATTCTACTGGGCGAGAGGCAGTGGTGAAGAATCCGAGACATGTGGAAAGAGTCAAGACAATAAAGTTCAAGCTCGAAAGCCTGGAGGAGTTGCTCCGAAGCCGAGCATAAGAAGGCGGAAGGAATGTCGAGGCAAGAAGAACGGCAAGCAAACAACAGTATGAGGCAATAAAACACAAAAATTCGCAACCCATGCCCGAGTACTCGGGACAAGATAGGCAACCATATTCCGAATCTAAAACGCAACACGGTAGCCTCGACTTCTCCTACATCAGCCTCGACGGGGTCGTGGAGATAAGCTCTTGACTATCACCGTCACAGCCTCACGTCCTCATTCAGCACCTATGACACATAACTGGCTATGTCTCATCTGCAAACGTTCTCGTCTTTCCATGCAGATGTGGAGTGAGGCTGTGAGGCTGTGATGCTCCTCAGACGGTGGAGGCTGAGTTGTATCTTCTTTCGGGCCCACCAGGCAGCAGATTTCCCTAGCTTGAATCTCGGTGCAGCGGCCGGTGCCGAAGCGGAAAGGATGCTCATTCGTCCGTTCAGCTGATGGCGAAGTGCCCAAGCGCCCCCAACATACCGACGTGCTCACTTTCTCCCTTCAATCGCTTCTGTTTCTTCACCGTCTCTGAGGCTATGGACTTCTTTAATACGGACTGGGCGTGGTGAGAGGTCAGGAGTCAATTTTCTACTCTGTGGCGCGGGCTTATGTTGCCTCGTGGTTAGTGGTGAGGTGGAAGGTGCGGCTCTGAAGATTCTGTCGTCTCTTCTTATTGCGTCATAGGAAACTTGAGGTGAAGACTCCTGGCCATGTCGACCGGGGTTCCTCTCTCACCTTGGGATGGGAGGAGAGAAAATTGGGAGGTTGGGAGAAGGAACATCTGTTTCCGCGCAAAATAAAAGTAATAGCACTCAACAAATATCGAAGAGATCCATAAATTCTATGGTCGTCCTGTCGTTGCCCATCCTGCAGGTTTCTTGTTTTCTTTGCTCGCTGCGACGTCTCGTACCTACTACATAAACATCCGCACCTGATTCGGCATTCGGACTCGATAATCTTGAATTTTGCATCGCAAGAAACCCTCCTGGGTTTATTTAGGACGAACTAAAGTACTATCTACTAAATACCCCTTCCAACCGTTCCGCTGCCACCGAGTTGCCGCCAAGAAGAGTCACTTATTGCCGTCTGACGCACCTAACACTCAGCTAACAGCAGTGTTTTCATCTCACCTGCAGCACACATCCGAGTTTCCGTCTGCTCCCCAATCGCCTCAGCTCTCGAGTCCTAAAGGCCGCCCACTTGCTGCTTTCTCAGCGCACATTATTTGCACCACCAACCAACCCGCCTCAACACCTCGGGCCAATCTCATGATGCTCAGCGCACAAGCCCCATAAGGCTGCCACCAGAAGACCAGACTTTACGTTGAGCAACCACAACCAACAAACCAACTTTCCGTGGGTCTCTTCATTTACACTCACCTGCAAGCCATTCCCAAGCCGGTGAACAGGGGCGACGAGGAGGCTTGGTTGGAATCACTTCACTTTCGTACTTCACGCAAGGCTCGCAGTTGACCGTGCACACCCCTCTCCCTACATATCACTCCTCTACCCCACCATCTCCTTCCCACCTTCTGCAACCTCGTACAAGCTGACATCGCGCCAACACTCAGCATCGCACACCAACCTTTCTTTCCATTTGCGCACCAGAGCCTCACCTTATCATACATACCATCACATCGCACACAAATTCATACCCAAGTCCAGAACAAATCGTCACGATGCCCGAAATCGTGCGTGAGAAAGTCGTGCGCTCCTATCGCGACGACTACGACTCCGACGATGACGGACGATCAGCGTACTCCCGTCGCACCGGAAGAGACAACGGCTCCTACCGCACCGTGCAACGATACCGCGTCACGCCCTCGCGCGTAGAAGAAGTCGACGACGACCGGCGCAGCTCACGTATTGAAATCGATCGGTCGTCGCGCCTCGATGTCGGAAGGCTCGAGATCTCAGACCGCCGCGAGACCATCGAGCGTCCGCGCTCTGCCATCGATATCCGTCCTCGCTCTTCTGTTGTTGAGAGAGTGTATGAGCGCGAGCCTGCACGAGAACCTGAGCGCGAACGAGAGCGTACTAGGACTGTAGTCTATGAATCGGATCGACGCGAGGCTCCTCGACCCCAGCCGTGGGAGCGGGGCCCTGAGAGGCGGCCGTGGGAGTCGGATCGGGAGGTCGCGAGGGAGACAGATGTGAGGATTGAGAAACGGACGACGGAACGCCGTGACGAGCCTTATGAGCTCGAGAGATATCAGCGAGAGACAGAGTACTATGAGCGTCCGGAGCCGCCGCCACAGCCGATTATTATTCGACAGAGAGCTCCTGAACCACAGCAAATTATTCTACAAGAAGCTCCGCCGCCACCACCGATTGTGCTTCCTCCGCCTCCGAGAGAACAAGAGATGGTCGTACGCAGAGAAGTGCGCGAGGAAATCCAGAGACCGGAGCCTCCGAGACCAACAGAAGATGAGTACTATTATCGCCGGGATGTGGTTCGTGAGGGTCCACCACGACGAGAGGACGAGATGGCAATCGCGGCTTATGACCGCAGAGAAATTCGTCCTCGCGACTCGGTTAGTGATGACGATTATAGTAGTGATGATGTCATTGTGAAGAGAAGAATCATCAGAAAAGAGCGCAGTCGAAGCGGTAGTTCTCATCATAAGAGACATTTGGCCGAAGGAGCGTTGGCTGGAGCTGGAGTGGCTGCTCTGCTTGCAAATCACCGCGAAAAGCAAGGCAATGGACCGGAGCACCGTGGACGACAAGTCCTAGGAGGCGCTGCACTTGGAGCTATTGGTACGGAAATCGTTACCAGAGCACGAAGCCGGTATCGCGAGAGTAAGGAGGACAGAGATGACAGAAGCCGATCACGATCAAGCAGCAGGCATTCGCACAGAAAGATCAAGACGGCTCTGGGAATTGCTGCTGCTGGTCTTGCGGCCGCAGCGGTTGCCAAGTACGCTTCGAATCGTAGCAAAGCAAACAACGAAGAGCTGGGCAGAGGCCGTAGCCGAACTCGCAGTGTTTCGAGACGTCGGTATTCTGGCGATTATAGCGATGATGATTATGATGACCGCGCTCCACGCAGCAGAAGCAAACATACGGATCCAAAGCATCGGGCTGCACAAATGGCCAAAGCTGGAGCTGCAACTGCCGCTGTAGCCGGTATCGTCGAGCACTTCCGCAGCAAGTCTCGCAAGCGCAGTGGAGAGCGATCCAAGTCTCGCATCAGACAAGGCGCCGAAATCGTGGGATCTGGTCTCGCCGGAGCCGCCGTCGCAGGCCTGTACGAAAACCGCAAAGCCAAGCACGACAGAGAAGTAGAAGAAGAGGATATTCGAAGGGAGCGGAGGAGAAGCAGCAGAAGCAGGTCGAGAGCCAGATCCAGATCTGTAGGCGCATATTCTGATCCGGGAGTTGACCCAGAACTAGGAATGGTGCAGTACGGTACTGAACCCGTATACACTCACCAACAAACGACTGCCTACTACGACCCTGCCCTCGCGGCGGGGGCGGGCGCTGCCTACGGTGCGGCGAGCGGCGAGCACTCGAGAAGCCACAATCGTCGCTACTCCTCCTCCTCCGATAGTCACGATGACACCCGCCGACGCTCGCGAACGAGAAGCAGAAGCCGAGTAAGGGATGTTGTGGGCGCAGCGGCGGGCACGGCGGCAGCGGCGATCGGCATCAATCAGTATAAGAAGAGGAAGGAGAAGAAGGAAGCAGAGCGCGAGAGAGAACGCAGACGTGAGGACCCCCAGCACTCAAGATCTCGTTCACGCTCTCGATCCGCATCATCCATTCGGAGCACGCTCACCAAGCGTCTGTCCAATCTCATCCCGAAGTGACGATGATGCGGATCTTGCTTGCACTTGCACATTCACTGTTGTTATGAGTTATCATACTTGTCGCGCCGTCATGTCACATACTCAGCACTATACCTACCATTTCACTAACTCGGTTTCTGAACATCCAGGCTATGAGGAAGAAGCAGCGCCACCAGAGAATTACTACGCTCGCAATGAGGACTACTCGCCTTCGCCGCCTCATGCGTCGGGTGGCTCATACTACCCCGAGACCAACCAATTCGCACCACCTCCTGTCAACCCTACCGGGTACGCACAGCCGACTACCACGACTACTCATGCTGAGGGCCCGCCTATCCCGCCTTATAATCCGGCAGACTATGCTGGGCAGCAACCTGGTCATGACGCATATGGTTACCCGCCGCCCAGAACAGGTGACAATGTGAGTGCAAATGATCTCTCGTCGTCGAGAAATGCCGCCGTGGCAGGAGGTGTGGCTGCTGCTACCGCCGCCAGCGCGCCGTATTTCCCTCCGCCCCCTACTGCCCCTGAGCGCGATATTGATCAACCAAGTCCTCGAGAAGGAGATGAGGATGGTGCGTCTGTCTAGTCATAGCTTGCTTCTTATATACGATTCTTAGTCCTGGAAACATAACTGACATGGTATGAATAGGCCGTGTAAACAGTCGCTCCCGCTCGCGCCGCCCCATCCACACACCTCCTTCCTCATCCTCGCCTTCTCCCACCGGCCAACACACACCAAAAGTCAATTTTGCACCCCTATCACCCACTTCTTCTCGCCGATTAGCTAAAATCCACCAATCCTCTAACTCAAACGCAAACCCATCTGCCAATTCAATACCCTATGATTCCTCAACCGACCTGTCAAACCCACCTCCCTATGCCTCCCATTCATCTCACTCAAACGAAACTGGAGCTTCTATGTCCGGCGCCCGCTCATCCGGTGATCGCATCAACACTAACCCTGATGAATCGGAAGACCAAGTCTACGATTACGATGAGTATGATGATGAAGAACCCGCGAGACGGAGACATCACCGCAGGAGACGAAGACGCAACTCAGACCCGTCATCAGATCGACCTAACCAGCCTTCGAGACATAGGAGACGGCACCTGACGAGTTCTCGTTCTCCATCGCCTAGCTCATCGAGTGGGGAGGTCGAGGAACTTCCTCCTCGCTTCGACGCGGATGGCAACCGGATCGATCAGTACAGAGGCCGAAGCGGGGGAAGTGGTTGGAGAAGTAAAGGTGGCTGGGGTATGTATTCTACTGGCAAAGGATGGCGGGGTGGGACATGGTCTAGCGGAGATGGTAGGAGAGGTGGCGGTAGGGATGATGGGGAAGGCTCTGGGAGTGGCGAAATGGTCGAGAAATGGGCGCATGATTTTGGGGATGTGATTGATGGGCGCAAGAGCTGGAGGGAGTTGTTGAGGGGGTTTGTGGAGGAGGCGCAGGGGTCTGATCTGGACCGGAGACGATGAACGATGAACGGCTTCTTTGGTTTGGAGTGGGTGGATTTGAGCAGAGGCATAGCTTGCGATACGATGATTTGTTGGATTATTTCATTCTCAATTCTCTTTTTCGACATGAGACCTTGGAATTCAGGCCAAGGATGGAGGATTTCTTGCGCACAGAGACGATTCATTGTTGGAGTACTTCACGAATTTTCCTTTCTCACGGCTAGGGGTGATGATGATGACTTATGAGCTTTACGAACTTTCATAATACCCTACAATACAATGACTTCAGATGAGCTTTCAATTTTGCATTTCCTTTCTTTATTATGCTATTTCGTGACATGCATACATTGCACTAGCCTCTCACGACCTACCACCTCTTCCCAGCTTCAATCCTCCTACGGATATCGCTCATATAGAAATCGCACATTGCGTTCCGTACGACCTTGGGCTGTAATGGCCACGTCGCTTTCGTGGCGGCGACGAGTAGTTTGTACAGTACATTCGCCTAGTGTGCGGGGTGCTGTTGATGCCAAACTGTAACCTCACGCTCTCGGGAAGCTACCAAAGAGGCGGACATGTCAGTAATGGGAAACACTCAGGCGAAGAGAGTGGAAATGGGCTGGGAATGCAATACCATCTCAGTCGTCACTATCCTCGACTCCAGCCCATTAAGACTCATATACGCCGCTGCCCAACAAGGAAGTTTCTTTGGGAAGAGGACTTGCTTCGACACTTTTCGCGCTTCGTCCGTGACTTTCAGCTCACCAATCATTCTCTCCCAATAAACCTTAAACGCCTTCAAATCGTTAGACCACTACCCTTTCACCATACCCTTAGCCATTAATTCCCTTCAGCGTCCGCGTAATACAAAAGGGAAAATAGATATGGGAAGGGAAGGGGTAAGGGCAGAGGGAGGGAGATTGTAATATTACTTTGGATGGTGGGACATGCAACGCAGTCCCCATACACGAAAACTCTTTATATACTCTTTCTGCAGTCTCCAAGTCCATTCTGCCGTGCACGACTTGCCAGCTCTCGACTAGGCTCCAGTAGGTGGTGGCTGCGACCCAGAGCTGGAGGTCGATGACGGTGGCGTTGTAACCGGGGCCTACAACAGCAGCATGTGCTTTATGTGTAGCATCCGTGACATACCTCTTCTCCTCCAGCGTCCCAAATGCCTGTACATGAACTGTACATGCTCAATTAACAACTCTCCCTTTCTTCTCCTTCCTCTCCCCTTCTTGAGCAATAGGAAAGAGATTGAGTTCATGAAAGGGAGGAAAACTATAATCCACAGATCGCCGTCCTTGTTCTATAGGCCGAGTAGTGAATGGGGAGTTTGACGCAACGCTGCCGGCCATGGAGATGGTGTCGGCGATTATGGACTTGGTGAAGGGGGGAGGGTGGGAGGAGGG
>AYLM01000349.1:0-13808 GCA_001625345.1 Cairneyella variabilis | reverse complement strand
CCCCTACCCCCCATCATCTACACAGTCTTCTTCGTGCTTCCGTTAGATGCTGGTCATCGGCCTCACGCTTTTCAACACCTTCCAGAAATTCTCCTACAATACCTTCATAGTCACCCGCAAAATAGCCGTCGAACCATTCAGCCGCCCAGGCCTTCCAGCCAAACTAGCCCCGCCATCCAGTTGGCATTCTCATCCTCTTTCGGTCAGGTCTTACGCCCTAAGGTGATCGACGAGTCAGCAACCATTTGTTCGCATGTCCTTGAGTCAAGCAAGAAAGCAATGAGAATGCTCACCACGTCTGTCAACATCAAGTCATCATATTCTGGACTCTCCAATACGCTAATTCGTTAGGGGAAGCCGTTAAGGTATCTCTTTGTTCGAAATGCCTCTATCCGAGCTATATCCTTTTCCATTTTTTCCATGTCAGTAAAGATAGCCTTTGTTGAAAGCAGCATCAAGTCTTCAAGGTAAGCAACAGCCCAGAGTGAAGTGATCTCTGCACCGAGCTGGATCCAGCCGTTTGCGTAGTTTCCGAGAAAGACAAGGGAGTAATCACCACGCACAGCGAGCTTAGGAGGGACCATGGATCGGAATTGACGAAAAGAGGTCTAGACAGTGCGCCTAATATGTATGTAAGAAAGCAGATTTTTCAGAATTAGATAATTCTTGTAAAGTTGAGAAACCGCTGCCTAGTCGAAGCGCTGCTAATGCTGCTTCTCGTCGTCATCCAGGATGCTGAAGTCCACCTAAAGTTCACAAACCCGAGTCAGCATATCATTCTCTGGCAATTTGCGAATGTGACCTGGATAATTCAAAAGCACAGATGTCACCTAAATAACGGCACATCTCAAGGCTTTTGTAAGAGCATAGAAGAAATCCTTATCTCCGATGGTATGACTTACAGGAAGTCCGACTTCGTGGGCTAAGGCCGGTGCAAACAGAGGAGGCCCAGACAATTCCCGTCCAATACAGAAGACAATTGCATCAGCGGCCACTTTTTCTCCATTGGACAATGTGACGGAACGGCCTTCCGCAGAGGCTAAATGTGCTCGAGTTACTTTGATGAGTTTCTCTTCGTCGATCAATCTGAGTGTCTCAAGATCTCTATCGTGCCCAATTGTGCCACCCGGGACGAACCAGAAAACGCTGGAATGTGAGGTTAGCTATCATGAAAAGTTACCCATCAAGGATCTAATCCCTAAAGAGACTTTCCTGAATATCAGGCATGCAGTTACTTACTTCTTCGGTTGTGGTTCCAACTTCCGTCCATTCTCACTTTTGGTGTATTTGTCCCCCTTCACGGTCTTTGTCAGGTAGTCCCAGAACCACGCAACGAACCAGTTTCCGAACCACCAGTGACCACTGTATAGGAACGTATTAAGCCAGCGATCAGAGTGATAGACCGAGGGTCCCATTAGTCCCATTGCTCGCTTGGCCGCCATCTTTGCCAATGATTCGCCACTAGGATTTTTGGCTGGCATTATCCACGTTGGACCAAAACCTTCTGCTTTCACCAGCCACTCGACCTTCTTCCCAGCCTGTGAACACATGCCCACAGTCTCGAGCGCCGACTTATGACCCCCAATGACTGTAACGTTCTTGACCTCGTCTGCGAGAAGTTCTTGATGGCGCTTACCGATCTCAAGAGCATGGAAGGATATTCCTTCAAATTTGCTCAAGTCGTACTCCGGTAACCTGGGCTTTGAGGTGATGCCAGTAGCGACGATGAGCTTGTCGCAGGTCAAGGCTTCAAGTTCTCTCCCTGAGTCGGCTGTTGAGCGAACCAGGACCTTCCATGCAGAACCCGCTCTTTCGGTGGACACAACCTCCGTATTCAGCTTGCACTGGCGGACCACATCGTATTTAGTAGCGTAGCGCTCCTGGATATTGTGAGTTAAGGTCTTCGACGGAGAGACACGAGAAAGGACGCGTACCAGAAAGTCATTTACTTGGACACCTGTGACATCACTCCACATCTCCATGTTCAACACTTTACACATATCAAAATTAGAGAAGTTAAGCATAGGGGTGGGCATCTCGTAGAGTAAGCCTGGACAGAGACGCTCCTTCGCCCAAACCCCACCTATTGATTTCCCTCCATCTATGACAAGAAGATCCACGCCAGGTGTGACTTGGAGGTATGTTTCTACTGCTACAATGTCATTGAAACCAGCTCCTACAATAATGATACGATGATGGCTGGGAGAACTGGCACCAGCCATGATTGAAAGTCTATGTCACTTGAGAAGATCTAAACAGACAAAAGCCAAAGGCAGGAGAACGCATGTCGTTGAAAGAAGGCATTTCACTCATCTAAATACTGTGCCTCTTGTATGCCACTCCAGAATATGAGGCTCTCTTCTACAAGGAGACATATCTATTTGGAACGCGGAGACTTTTCAAGCTCGCGTCAGATCCGGGGTCTCATATGAGTGCTAGAGATTTACGAGAAGCTTAAATCCATAGAGAAGCGATATTGAAGCTTCTTGCGATAGAAACTATAGGATGTGTCGGACAGACGCTTAGCGTATTAATTCGCACATCTAGAGCCCGTAGGAAGCAAGTTTTCAACCAGCTCGAAAGCAGGAGTGAGGATGAATATGGATAACGGGGTGAGAAAGTACGAGAAGCGAGTCAAAAGGGGCAAAGGCTGCCGATCCGAAGAAATTCCAGGTCCGATTCTGCCAACCACAGCAACACCAAAAAGATCAACCTCGCTCCTTCCTCCCAAAACATCTACTCGGGCACCCCAATCTACAAATCAGAGTCGCAATCATGGCCGACACCGAAATGGACATTGATGCGCCTCTCTCCCCTGAGCTGGACGCCAAGCATGACGCCAAAAACCTCTCCATGACTACGCATTCCGACGCGACAGCCGTGCGCTCCATTGAGGGCTGGATCATTATCGTCACCAATGTACACGAGGAGGCTAGTGAGGAGGATTTGAACGACAAGTTTGCGGACTTTGGAGAGATCAAGAACTTGCATCTGAACCTGGATCGCAGAACGGGTTATGTCAAGGTTCGTTGCGCGCCTTTGTGCCCTGGGTTTCATCACCACAAACTGAGAAGTTTCCGAGGCATGCTAACAAGTACATCTTATAGGGCTACGCGCTGATCGAATATCCTACTTTGGACGAGGCTCGGGCTGCGATTGATGGAGCGCACAATACAAAGTTGCTGGACCAGACGATCGAGGTGGATTTCGCTTTCGTTCGACCACCACCAGGAGGAAAGGGTAGAGGAGGTCGTCCACCTGCGAAGGGCAGAGCGAGAAGCCGAAGCCGAAGTCCTGGCGCTGCTAGAGAAGATGCCATTGAGTGAACGGCTGTCAAGGAAAGGCTAATTCATCTACATCAAAATGGCGGGAATGCTGATCTGGCGGGTTACCTGGCCGATATGTCCAACATAGAGACATGTCGGCGTGTGAGATATGGCCTTAATGGTATGTGTGATTCTGTGGTATACATGGATTAGTACTAACTTATTTTAGAGCCTTAGTATCAGAATGAGACCTGATTTGCCCGGGACGTGCTACTTGACGATTTCCTAAGTGTCACAATGAACCTGAGAATACCACTCCAGGTGAGTTCTCAGCCCTGCCTTCTCTACGGTCTTCACCAATGCCCTCGATGAAAGGTCTCACCACCGAGGAGGAAGTCTTTGATATTAGTGGGCAGCCCATATTCATTGGAGCCAAATTGTTATTTTTCAGACAGGTAAGGATCCGCCAGGGCGTATCCTTTTATCTTTATTATAGCTGCTTCTTTGTTCTCGGCCTTTCTATTTCTCTTTCCAATAACAGATCCCGAATTTTTTCTTTGATGTGCCCGTAGGTATAATCTGGAGAATTCCATCTTCTTTGTGGGACTAGGAGCAGTCTCGTATTGCATTGTTGGGTAATATTATCTCTAGCTTAAAAGCAAATAGGGGTTTAGAAGATTCTAATAATTAACACTTTTTGAAAAGCCCTAGTAGACAGGACACTGGGTGGCATACTTGACAGTCGCCCTTCATTTGAGCTAGTAAATTTATGTGAACCCCTCTAAGCATTCCCTTAAAAGTCTTCACTTTAGCAGAGGACCTCCTGATCTTACCGAAGAAAGAGCTGTCTTTACAATGCTAGTCCCAATCTAGGTTTAGTCACTATTGGAATCCTAAAGTAGCACCAAAACCAACCAACCGGGACTTAAATCACCCCAGATGGAGGAGCTGCGAAGGGCAAGATTCTTAATGATTGTATGAATTTAAATAAGAATATTCTTCTTCCAAATGCTGCTTTACAGATGGCTGTAAATGTATCAACACGAGGTGACGTGGCCGAGCGGTTATGGCGCCAGTTTCAGGTCCACCTGGAGCAGAAATACTGGTTCGAAAGAGCATGGGTTCGAATCCCATCGTCATCAAATTTATCTCTCTTTTTTTTTTGGCGTTTCTTATATCTTTCACACTGCTTTGGATTGTTAATAATTTACTTATTTTTGCCGTTTTACATATCTTCAAACCTCCGACGATGTGCCGACGAGCCCATTGGCTCGGTTAGCGTTCGGCGCGCACGAGACCAGACCCCGCGATAAACCGAACCTTGGAAATGGAGCACGAGGACGATCACTTTGTTTCTGTAGTCCTTCAATTGCATCGCAACATCATGATCTCGTGGCCTCTTTCCTCTCATCGTTTCCCTTAACTGTGAACATAGATGTCTTCATTTTTCCCTCCTTGATTGTTGCGTGGTTCTTTTCCTTGATCCCACTTTTTGCAACTTTTTTACGATGTTTGGGAATACAGTGTTACGAATTCCTTTGCTCCTTCTCTGGGCTCTCTGTGCAGTCTCATTCACCATTGGCACACCTGACGGCCCTTCCCATGAAGTACAACAGCCTCTGAGACATGTCTCAGGTGCGGAGCAGCAGCCTCTGCCCAGCAAACTCGACGGCCGAACCCTCCCCAACCTCCTCGATGCGCTGGACGTATTGCAAGCAGATTACTTTGCAGTCTGGCAAGGGATCTGGCCAACATCTATTGACTGGACTTCTGCCGTGATCGGGACCTATCTATCTGCCGCGCTCAGAACCCTCTCGACCTCTTTCCCCTTGTTCCATTCCTCGAAGATCGCCGAGAACCTGGTCAACAAGTATTTCTCCCAGCTCATCGCTTCGTACTTCGGACAAGATGCCTTCTCGCTTCGCCAAGAAGCATACGATGATATGTTGTGGGTGGTTTTGGGCTGGTTGGAAAGCATAAAGTTCATTAACACCCATTCTGCTCTTCACTACAAAACAGATCCCGCTGCCGGATCGTGGTATGGAGAGGAATGGATCCCAGCTTTTGCCCATCGAGCACGAATCTTCTGGGACATGGCATCGCAGGGTTGGGACACATCCTTGTGTGATGGTGGGATGATCTGGTCGCCGTATCTTGTCCCATACAAGAATGCCATTACGAATGAACTCTTCATTGCGGCTTCGATTTCCATGTTTCTCTATTTTCCAGGCGATGATAATAGTTCTCCTTTTGGATTCTCGGAGTTTTCCACCTCATCTTTGATTGACTTACCAGCTCGACCTCATGATCCTAAGTATCTTGTCGCGGCAATCGAAGGCTACAAATGGCTTAGCAACAGCAACATGACAGATGCGAAGGGTCTTTATGTTGACGGATATCATATTTCCGGTTGGTCACGCACACGTCCCAAGAACAGCACAGGCAATACTCGATGCGATGCTCGCAACGAAATGGTCTATACCTACAACCAGGGGGTCCTCTTATCTGGTCAACGGGGGCTGTACGAGGCTACCGGTGCCCAATCATATCTCGAGGATGGCCACAAGCTCGTTTCAGATGTTATTGCAGCTACTGGATGGGACTTGAAAGGGGACCAAGTAATTGGGGACTGGAGTGCCACAGACGATTCTAGAGAAAGATTGGGAAAATGGCAGGGTCTTGGTCGTTCTGGAATTTTGGAAGAAGCATGCGATGCACAAGGTTATTGTTCACAAGATGCTCAGACTTTCAAGGGTATCTTCTTCCACCACCTTACAAATTTCTGCGCTAGGCTGCCAGACCATATCTTGCTTCCTGGAGACGAATTCCTTCGCAAAAGTCACGAGAAGCACATCCCCGAGGACCCTGAGGAAGTGAAGAAATGGCATGACGAGAGATGCACGAGATATGGACTCTGGATCAAGCACAATGCTAAAGCAGCGCTTACAACGCTAGACAACAGAGGCCGATTCGGAATGTGGTGGGGTGCACCCGCCCACTCGAATTCAGCGCCTGGTGCAGATGTGGAGTTGCCAGAGGATGCTGTGGATTACAGGAATTTTGGTGTACCGAAGGAATGGAAGGAGAAAGGTCGGCGTCAATTGCTTGACGAAGAAGAGGGGAACGACATAGAGCAGAATGGCAATGGCATTGACATCAGAGACTTGAATGATAGAGGAAGAGGCCGCACAGTCGAGACTCAGGGAGGTGGAGTTAGTCTTTTGCGGGCTCTATGGGAGGTTGCAGACTCTAGATGAAGCAGCATGGTATTTGACGGGTAAGCATATGTATGGACGCGGCATTGGATACTCATGGCGTTTGAGGTATGTAGATTATTTCCACAATTGAAGTACCTTTCAAAAACCTTTGAAGTGCACGCTTAGGTATTACGTCACATTTTTGGATAGTGCTTTCCTAACCGGCTTGATTCGAGTCGATTGCGCCACTAAAGGAGTGCAAGTGCAACTTCTTCTTTCAGTACTGTGCTCATGGTATCTCCCTTGACCTAATGAAAGTTTTTGAATGAGTTTTCCCTTTCTTCGATATCTCTGCTTCACGTTTAATTTCAGTTCACTAGCTATATCTGCTTTATCTAGCACTACTACTTCACTCGAAACTTCTGTACCTGGTTCGTTTTGTAACATCTCCAATCTCGCAGTGATGAATATGTTGCTAGGTGTGGCATGTGTCATCGAAGTGATAGTCAGCTTCTGCTTTTTGCGGTCTTTGTTTTCAAATGTTTTATGATTTAAATTTTGCTATGAGAAATAGTAGTATTCTATTTTATAGTACATTTTCCGGCCACTGCGAGACCGTCGATATCATCGGTCTAGCTCTCCTCTTGCTTCTATTCTGCTGCCTTGACCATGATAGGCTGCATTCGCTTTACCTTATGCTTGACGCTCCCATGCGAATTGCAGTCTTTGTGGGTGTAGACGAGCTGCCTCACGAAAACATTCGCCGCATACTTGACTGGAGATTGGTGGGATACCTAAGGCTGCCCGGTCTTTAAGACGCCAATCACCCTTCTCAACTCAACAACTTCTTTCAACATACCCCCTCAACTCTCCACCTTCGACGCTCAACCAACCCTCAACCACGACTGCACTATCCCTCCATTCACATGCCAAAGATTGGAGGGAAATCACTTTGTTTGTTCTACAATTGCCTAATCGACACCTAGCTCAGCTACCGTCTCATATGTCAAGATTCATGTTATCTCAAAGTACGTAAACTGAGTAACTCCATCGAAGTTTCCAGTCTCCAGAACAGAACCTTATTTTAATTGAATCCCAAGATGCTAATTAGAACTCAATAATATCGCAGCAGTGAATGGCCCAATTTCACAGGCGGCATCTCAAAGGAAGTGAAGACTTTCGAGAGACTTCTTTGTGCCATCTTCTCTCGGCCTTACAAGCTCACCGGTGGTTCGGAGCTGGCCTTGTTGACTTCTATGGCGGAGTATTATCAGGCCCTGCCGATGGTGTCGAACTCAATCTTGGGTGTGTTCTTCAACAACCACGAACTCATTGCAGACATTAAGAATGATCTATGCAGCTTCTTAATGTCAGCTACTAAGCTGAAGCACGCAGAGTTCTTTAACGATGCTCTTATTTATCGCCAAGGCCCGCGGTCAAATCCTCGGTTTCTGACGCTGTCCGATCCCAAGCTCCTTGAAATTCTCGCTTCACTTCGAGCAAATTACGCCCATCGCCTTCTGAAGCTGAACCAAGGAGTCATTCACATGATCACTGGCTTCACTACCGATGGTAACGAGCTCTGGAATCACCGCCCTCTCGTGGACTCGGTATGAAGGATCTCTTCTGTCATCTTCCTGCGTGCCTCGACGACGAGACTAACAAGATCCTCTGGCCATCCTTCGCTCGTAACTGCCTCACGAAGCAGAAATACGACTGGAAAATTGTGATGGGTCCTATGTCTGAGGAGAAGTTGAATTCGATGCTGACAACAATCTCATTCTGGACAAGGACAGCGTGTCTGGCCGAGGAGAGTTCAGGGACTTCTTCTTGAGCTTCAAGCTTAAGCCTAGTGAATTTCCTTGGGATTACTATAATCCCTGGGGGCCAGCTGAGTAAGGTCTGTATACAATGGCCTAGAACTATTACAAGAGCTAACGTGTTGCCTGCATAGCTAGCGGGGTCGCTGCTTCCTTTCTCTGCCCATCGCTGATAGCTTTTCAAGCCTGAGTAAATGAATCGAAACTACACAGGATGTGCATCAGATTCACCTCTCACAACAACACACAATCAGAAACGCAAATACTTTCACAAATTTTAGGGTCCCTGTGCTATTTAAAGGGCGTCTAGGCAGTCTTCCCTCCGCCGCTGGCGCACCGGGGATTTCACAAACCACACATACATCTGGTATTATGCATCTGGATATGGAGCGTCTCCATTCTAGAGATATGGATTAGTCTTTCCTCAGCTGACCTTGCGCCGTTTGTCCTTAAGTTGATGGAGAGGACTTATTGAGAAAGCCATTTGGCCAATGAAAAGCCATCTGGGCATTTGCAGCCGTGTCGGCATTTGCAGCCCCATAGGGATCTCGGAAATAAAGCATAATCAATAACTTTTCGGACTGATGTGCAAGAGTGATATGTGTGAGACCCAAAATGCGAATGTCATGAGGCCTAGGCGCCTAGTCTTCGAAGAACGATGTTCGAAACTGAAGTACCTGAAAAAACCAGGCTGAACTTTCACCACTCAGAGTACAGTTAAAGCTAAAGCCGAAGCCAAATACTAGTCTAATAGCTACCACTAAACCATCCTTTCATAGGTATATAAGCTATCTATCAGTTGCCATATCGACTGCTAATACAGTGAATGGTTTTTCCATCCCCCTATCCATTCATCCGAATAGTTCCATATACAGATATGCAGGAACGCCAGATCTTTGCCCCTGCCCAAGACCGAACGCCTCTGATAGATAAAGAGCTAAATTCAACCAAAATTCCTCCGCCATAACGCCTTCGTTTTGCATACAAATCGATCAAGATCCATTGCCTTGCCCAACATTGAAAAGATTCATCGGCCACGAAATTTCGCCTGGTAAATGCCCAACGCCAACTCCCACGCCCGACTGATCAAGCTGTGCCACGACTGCGTTCGCGTGGCTCGTGGCTAAATCTCCTCCAGCCTGGTTGCCACCTTCGCGACCACCAAGCTGCATTAATGCATTGGCGCTGTAGCAATCCTGCGGTTCGAGGCTTCCGGCCATGGTGTTGGTCCACGCTTGCCAGGCCTGGCTACCGCCATTGACGGTCGGTCGTGCCCAAGCACCGTTCTGTGCTTGTGGTTGGACCTGGGACGCCTGAGCAGCGAAAGCGGCAAGTAGAGGAGCGTCTGCAGCGTCGGAAGAGGTAGGATATGAGGTGTAGCTGTGTGACTCCTGGGTTGTGTAAGCGAGTGCCGGAGAGGCATCGGGGTATGTCGAGTATTGGGTGGCGGCCGGGTAGGGAGTAGATTGGTGGAGACCTGTAGGTTCCGTGGAAGTATAGGTGGATGACGCGTTTGTAGTATTCGTGTTGGCTGGGGAGTTGTTAGGATAAGGGTAATTTTGCGTGGAGGTGGAGTAGGTAAGTGCTGGATTTGAAGCTGATTTGGGAGACTTTGAGTCGCTTCTCTTGGAGAGACTGTATCCGTTGGTCTTGGCCGGTAGGCTTTTGCTCAAGAGGCCAAGTGTGCCATCGGTGACATTCCGAACAGCATCTCGCAGTCGAGTGCCAGATCCTAGTGTGGTCAGAAAGAACCCGAGCTAAATTGATCACAAGATACTTACCCAATAGTTGTCCAACATCACCAATTATGTCCAGCCAGATCTCCATCTCCTCGCGTAAAGCAGCAAGATCGGCAGCCGATACTTCTCCACGCTTGTCCCATTGAGCGAAAAGCGTAGTGGTAATAGCCATCACATAAACGGCACTGTTGTACCAGGTGGTATCAAGGCTTTTGAATTTTTGGAGTTGTCGGACAAAACCGAGCATCTGGCGAGACGACTCGACACATATTCGCATACTCTCAGCGTTGAATTCTGGGTCTGTCGTCATAGAGACCGAGGGATGTCGAAGTAACAAGCGGAACTCCAAGGCCCAAACATGGGCGTATAAGGCGAACACCCGACCCTCTTGCTCATTCATTCCAGCTTCCCCTTTGATCAAATCTCTCGGCAGGCCTTCCTTCCAAGCCCGAAGCTTTCCTTCTAAGGAATTGACTGTCGAGACGTAATTTTCTGGCTGGCGTCGCACTGCATAGATAGTGCTGAACAGCTCTATGTACAGAGGGAGCAAGCGAATGGCCTGTAATCCAATATTATGGTGGCATTTACCTGTTCTAGATGTGTCCAAGCCGTTCTCGCTGAGTAAGTCGTCGTCAATTGCGTCCGGCATCTCCACATCAAAGTCTTCCAGTCTGAAGGCCATTGGGCGGCCCAGTTTGCCACTTAATGAAACATGAATAGTCAAGATAGACCAGAAGATCCGCTTCCTCATCTCAACATCAAGAAGATCAGGCACCGCATCGGAGGCCCATCTCTTGGCTGAGCGATGGAGACCGAGCTCAATGGCTAAGGACATGGTTGTTTGGGTCAAAATCCAGCTGGCTCCTGGCTTAGGACAATTTCGAAGATGGCTACAGATGAGGGTTAAAGCCTGGACGTCCTGAACGGTATGGCTGCAGGACAATTCGTAGAATCTACTGATTGA
The DNA here is from genome assembly GCA_001625345.1 of Cairneyella variabilis. Taxonomy (NCBI): domain Eukaryota; kingdom Fungi; phylum Ascomycota; class Leotiomycetes; order Helotiales; genus Cairneyella; species Cairneyella variabilis. Next base: position 2,822 of record AYLM01000349.1, on the reverse strand, counting down.
GTAGTGATAGTGCATATTAGATTGGTGATTGAGATGAGCTTGGTTAGCGACATCTTCCCAGTTTCGCGTTGCGTATTGGAAGAACATGATGGCAAAGACCATATGGACAATGACACTTTCTGCAGTGGTTGGCCTGAATGTTGGGTCATCATAAAAGCGGTTTAACTAGGAAAATTAATGGCTGTCTAAAGTTCGGTACTAGGTTAACCCACCAGTTTAAGGAAAGATGGTTTGTGAAGGATGGGCATATATGGGTTGAGGACACGGAAGTACCAGTCTGCGTACGTGATGCCGTCAGTTCGAGATGGCAGGTCAACCTTTTCAATTCGAGGGTTGATGTTCAACGCGGACTGCAGAAATGCCTGGTAGGACTTGTTGTATAGTTGAGCATGGAAGACGGCAGGGTCTGGCTCGTCCATGTCAGCTGAATCGAAATCGGCAATGTCGATCTCCATGCCAAGAATGGACAGTGCCGTTCCTTTGATAGAACTGAGATTGGAATTTCCAGGAGATACACCGAGGTAGTTGTCACCAGTACATCCTGTGCGGAAAGTTGGAAGTGCTCGGAAGCCGTTCGCTTCTTGCGACTCTGTTGCCAAGTTATTCCCATTCGGTGCATTATTGTACGATGAAGTAGTCGGAGTCCATGACGGTGCTTGAGTATTTGATGACGGACTGTACTGGTAACTGGAAGCGGCAGAATCGTGAAATTCATTCGAAGGCTTAACATCACCACCCTGTTGCATCAACCGCTGCTCGAGCTCGCGAATGCGGTGTTGCATATCCCGATTCTGCTGCTCGAGTCCCTCGACATATCCTCTCTGCGTTGGCCGGCCAGTGATGCGGTCGGTAGTCTGACATGCTGTATTGTTCTGCAGACACGGAGAGCAGCCGCCTGGAAGTCCATCGCATCTGATCTTGCGGACCTATGTAGTAGACAAGTTAGGTTTATGTACACCCCGCGCAATGGTTCTCGCGAACGAAGGGTATTTACCTTGCAACGATCACAGGCTTGTCCCGTTCGCGTCGACGACTGCAGTTTCTTCTTCACGGCGTTGGAGAAGTCCTCCGGGTGCTCTGCCTTGACGTGCTTTGCAGGCGTGCCATTGTTACTGCCATTGCCATCTGCGTCGGAGCCGGATCTTTTTTGTGGCATTGTCACCCTATGGTCATGGGCATTTGCCGTGGAGACTGCCGTACCGCGAAAAGAGAGGGCTCGATTTTGACTTTCTTCAAACCGACGTCGTGCAGCACCAACGTCGTGGACGACAGGCGTCACATAAAGAGGCAGATTGTAGTCCTCTTGCTTGATGGGTTCGCGCTCTCTGCTGGCAAAATGAGAGGGAGCGTGGAATTGATCCATACTCGAGGCTCGCGCTCGCGGGCGCAACAGTCGGGGAAAGCGCTATCCCTGTTCCGGACTGCCCACAGCTAACTGCCGGAGCCCAAGTGAAATGCCTCGCGGCTAGCTTGGGCGTTACTGGCAGCGCTGCGAGGTCGTACTACCGGAATTCTGGAAATATATACAGAGTGACAAAGGAAGACTGGAAGACAGAAGTCTAGAAGGGAAAGGAGCCAGAGCTCCCCAAACTCCAGACTTCTGTCCCGGATGGGCATCAAGCAGGCTCTACCAGGGGCCTGCACATCTAATCACATTTCTTATTATTGCCCTCACCTCACTTGCAATGCCGGCCGGCTTTCTTTGGGCAAGGAGGGAAGGCAAGCTTCAGCTCCGTTCCCGCAGTGGCAAGTATGGACATGCACGGCTCAGGACTCGACATGCTCGTCGCCGCCAGGCTCAACGGGCCTGCCGCATCAGATAGGGAGAAATGGTATACGGTATCCATCAAATACGGTGGGTAGACGATAGTAATGGCAACTCCAGCCTGCCCGCGAGAAGCCATGGCCTGTCACACCAGTCTTTCCTTGAAGAGGCGGATGTGCAACCTTGCGACTGGATGCCACTGCTCCAACTTCCCTGCGCGAATCTCCTCCCCAAACCCCAAGATCTTTCACCCCAGCTCGTTGGACCCACCATCGCGGTTGGCGGCGGACTGCAATTAGTGAAGGCTCATCGTGATGCTGGGTTGCGAGCAAGGGGGCTTGATGCCTCAAGGCCTCAATAAGATGCTACTGTAATGAAGGCAAGAAGAGAGGGCAGTGGAGGTCGATGTTACGCAGGTCTCTGCCTTCGCTGGTGTACGGTGGTAGGTATGTTTCAGGCGTCGTGATCGCGAGAGCCAACCGGAAAATACCCAGCATGCTCGTCTCTCCTCACCCCCAAACTTCCCCTCAGCTTCACCGTCACGGCTGCCTTCTGATAGGCGGTGCGCCGAGGCGAGAGGCGTCGTCTCGTGTGAACCCTTCCCCACTCCCAGGCCAACCTGGAGCACGGCTCGTCTTAGGCCAAGACAGGTGGATGTATCCCTGTCATGGTCTGCGGCCGGACGGTACTGTACGGCACACGTAGAAATACCTACATGGGAGTCCTGATTCAGAGCCGAGTGAGAGGAGACCCAGCCTGAGTCCATCCCTTGCCAGTCCCGACAACCGGGTTGCTCTTCAACGGCAGACCGCTGGTGCACGGCTACGAAGGTAATGCACAGAAGAAGTTGGAGTGAAGCCGTCGCTAGATTCGGTAGTTCAAGCCGCTATTGCCTGCCTGCCTGCCTGCCTGCCTGCCTGCCTGCCTGCCTGCCCGGTCGCCGAACACTTCCATGCCTCGTCGACCATCATCCAAGATTCTCAAGACCCAAGTTCCCAACTTTAACTAACTTTCACTAACTTTCACTAACTTTCACCCCCTCCCCCCTGGATCCCCT
>AYLM01001805.1:0-29040 GCA_001625345.1 Cairneyella variabilis | reverse complement strand
CCACCCCCACATCCACCACCTCCCTAAACCCCTTATACCCCCTATAAATCTTCACGCCCACATCCTCGTACCTCTTCGTCATAGTGTCTTGTATCATCGGATCAAAACTCCTCAAAAACCTCTCCCCCCTAATAAACATATGCACCTCCACGCCCACCGCATTCAACATCCCAGCAATCTCAACCGCAATATACCCTGCTCCCACCACTGCAATCCTCCTCGGTAACTCTTCCAACTCAAAGAACCCCTCATTAGTAATCCCTAACTCCGCTCCCTTAATCCCGTCCGGGATTATCGGATAGCCTCCTGTCGCAATACATATATGCGGGGCCGTAAACCTAGCTGTTCCTGATCCGTCTTGGAGTTCTACTTGAAGGGTGTTGGGAGAGATGAAGTGCGCAGTTCCGTGAACCAAAGTGATGCCTTCACGGGACCAGTTTGATTCATAGATGCCGTTGAGCTTGGCGATGTGTGCGTCGCGTTTCTTTTTGAAGGATGCGAAGTTGAATGGGATATTATCGGGTGTAGCAAATCCATACTCCTTACTATCTCTCAGAGCCTCGGCCATGGATGCGAAGTTCCAGGTTATTTTCTTGGGGACGCAACTGGGAGGATTTTAGCAATGTCGCGAGCACAGCTTGTTTGGAAGTTTAAGAATTGCAAAAGAGAATCGGTCTAAAAGAACATCTGCTTTCTAAAATGCCGTGCTTCCATGTATGTCTCCTACCTGAGGGAGCATTTGATTCGATCCTCTCTTCACTTACCCAACATTAACACAACACCCTCCACTCAACCCATTCTCAATCAAGAGCGTCTTAGCACCATACCAACCCGCCGCTCTTCTCGCCGTGCCACTTCCCCCACTCCCACCCCCAATAACAATATAATCAAAGCTTTTTGTCTCTGTCGGCGCCATACTCGCTACCCCTCTCTCGATTGGAATTCTTGATTGACTTGCACGTGATCGTGGGAGGTGTTGTCTCACTGCTGGTTTCGTGATATGAGAAGTGAGGAGTGCGAGGCGGGGCGGTATGAGTTTGGGGGGCATTGGTATTTATCTTCACTGGATACAGGAAGTGAGAGATAGGAAAGAGACTATTTATGGGCAGGGAAGTGAAGCAAAGTCTAGTTCAGGAAAGCGGTTGGTTGCATGAGGTTGGAGGGGTAAGTAAGTAGTAAGCGGGCTGCATAGTGTGTTGCGACCTGCTGGGGTTGGCGAGGCTGAGTTCCAGGTTTATTGATTTCTCATCATGGGGAATTTGGAATCATGTAATCGGTATCTAAACCAATGTGGTAAATGAATAAGTCTCAACTGAGAACCGATTTAGGAAAGCGTTCACAAAGCCAGCATCGATACTAAAGTCCTCGGACTTATATCTGCATTGCAGAATCAATTCTTCTATGCTAGAGTAGTAGTAGAAGTGTCTGCCACGCCTGTGAAATAAGCGCTTCGTGGAAGATACCTGTCGCCGCCCAGTATTCATTGCAATACTCCCACAAGTGCCCAGCCATGCAAATGCAAGCCCAAACGCCATCCCAATGCCCTCTCATCATGCTTATCCACGCCGTCTACTCTTCGTCTTCGCCTTGCCCGCGTCACTTCCACTACCACCAACACTCTCACCCCTCGAATCCCGTCTCGCACCACCTGTCGGACTCTTCCTCCTCATCTCGCCTCTCCCAATCGTAACAAACTCCTCCTCACTCTCACTATCCTCATACTCGAGCTGCACCGGCATCTTAAATGCGCCATCCATCCCCTGACCCTCCTTCGTTGGCTCCACGGTCAAGATGTCAATATCCTCATCCTCAAGATCCAATCTCCTCTTATGAATCTCCTCTTGCGGATGGATATCAAACTCATCCTCATGCTCGATATACTCGACGTTCTCCTCCACCTCGACGAAATCCGGGGCCAATGCAGACCATCTTTGTTGCGGGATCAGGGACCAGATATGTATACGTCCCGACTCAAGACCGCACGCCGCGATGAGAGGCCGATGCGGATGCCACTCCACCACACCATGTTCCTCCTTCGGGCCCTCTAGAATCTTGACCAGAGACCCGTGATTCCGCTCCCAAATGTAAATATCATGATTATTATACGTGCTCGCCGTGACATACTCCCCTGTCGAGCTAAACGCCACATGATTCCAACTCAACCTATTCACCACATCCTGGAATTTATGCTCGATCTCAATATCAATCGTATCAGGATCCAGATCCGGGGCACTTAAGTTCGGGAGCTGAATTGTGCGAATAACACGATCAGAAGCATTAACCACGACATCCCTGCCCGAGCTCGTGAGCCGCATGAATATAACGACGCCGGTGCAGATTTTAGTCGAGTAGATCGTAGTGCGTGACGCGACATCGATGATGTTAAGCCAGCCCTTGTTCGTGCCTGCCAAAATATGCTCTCCAGTCGCGGTGAAGACAGAGACAGTAGTGGTGAGCTTGGCATCTTGCGCGGCCTGCTTGCTGCTGACGGGTTCGTCGGCATCGTATTTGGTGCGTTTGGGGACGGAAGAGAGGTTGTATTTTACGGCGTTGGGGCTGGTGCAGTCGACGAGGATGGGTTGGTCTTCGAAGAGGGAGACGACGAACTTTAATCTATGAAACCAAAGATAATAAGCTTCGCGCCCAAATCATAGACGACGAGATATTAGACTTACGGATTCCACGGATGCAACTCCGCAATATACACCGCGACCTCAAACCTCACACTCCGCACAATGCTACCATCATGCAGGTCCCAGATATTGCACCGCCAGTCCTGGCTGCTGGTGAGTAGGTACCGCCCATCGCGCGACCAGCTCAGAGACTGCACTTGGCGCGTGTGGCCCTTGAGTTTGCGCGCAACTCCATAGGTCTCGACGTCAAAGATCACGACTGTGCCGTCCGCACGTCCGGCAGCGAGGTAATCGCCCTTTTTATTGAAGCGAACGCAGGTCGTGTGGCCGCTGCGAAGACTGCCAGTTGTTGACTCGGGGTAGTCTTGGCCGAGGACGAACGGGTCTGTGAGGGAGAGATTCATCTTGAGATTGAATGTGGGAATTGCGTCTGTCTCGCTGGAGAAAATGAAGATGAGGAAGATGTTGACGAGGCTGGATGGAATTTTGAACAAGGCTGAACTGGATCCACAGATTTCACGGACGCTAATCACAATCACGTGATAACGCGACTTTTGACCCGACCTTGATCCAACTTCACTTCTTCTCTTTTCATCACATTTTAATATTTTCACTTCCAGATTATCAATTCCAGACTTTACCAACTATCTTATCCTCCCTTTTCTCGTAGTCTCTTGCCCTCTATCAAGTGATGATTCTTTTGCCTAAGTTCTCCAGTATTAAGCCCTCCCCATATCCCAGATTGAAGCATTCCTCCACATCACAGTTATCACGCCATGTGCTATCTCGGTTTGCAAGGAAGTGGCAAGCGGAGATACGTCATAATAGAAAATTTATATCAGGCCGATTGTGAGAACTTTTCCTTAGAAACCCTTGTTGCAAGAAAGCCATCACATCAAATTCAGCGCACCAAATCTATTTGACCACTGCTCTTCTCTGAAATCCAACGCGGAAAGGCTCATCATATTCAGGCAATATCATGACTGACGCAGGTGGGTCGCATTTTTACCTCGAAAATCGTCGACTTAGATGTATGATTGCAGTGATCCGCGGTCCTCCTCGAAGTGGCATCCTGCACTCTTTAAGGGATAGGGAACGTTTAAGCGAGCTAGTTGAGAGGAACGTTCTAAGCTCATCTCATCTTTTCTCCAGTTCCTGCTGGCGTCTCTTCAAGACAGCAAGTTCTTCTAAATCCACAATTTTTTGCTCAAGGATTCCAATATTCTCTCTGAAATTCTTCTTCTGCTGCTCAGCCGTGAGAGGATGCTGCATGATCGTGACTTCAGGGTTCGCCGTGACTGTTTCTGGGCTCTGGAGCAGAGTTGTTAGAGAAGAATCAGAGGCTTCATAATCGCTTGGACTTTCTGGATCTGCAAAATCAAAACTCTTTGCCGTAGGGCGTTCATCATCACTACCTTTACCACTTTCTGAACTTAGAGACAGGGTTTTAAGGGAAGGTCAGAACATCCTTGGTTGCTAAGTCTTCCTGGATCTATTTGCTCAAGACATCCTGGCATGAGACGTCCAACATCTCCCTCTGAGACCTCGGTTGGGCTGAGGGGCGGCGTCGTCAAAGGAGATTCATAAGTTTCTTGGTCCGTTAGAATTTTTGGGACTTCAAGAGTGCTTGAGTAGATTTGTTTGTTCGTTCCGGTGAGCTGGAACAACTCTCGGCATGTCAGTGATAGAGGACGTTGTGGTGACGAGTGCGGTAGCGCTCCTTCTCTGCTTTCCGTCGTTGGCAAAATGTGGAAGGCGCCGGGCTCGTGAGCAATTGCAGCGCTGCTTCTATTCAAGGTCAAACCTTTGTTTGTTGCCACTGAGAGGTTCCGTCCATCACCAAGGCTTTTTGGTGTAGAATAGCCAGAATAGTTTAGTCCCGTCATAAGGGCTTCCTTTCCTCCTAGCGTGCTTGACTCTCCGCAATCGAGATGAAGTGGTCCAATACCAGCATGTCCTTGATATCTAACACACTTTGGCGCAATTGATTTTTGAAGGACTTGGTTATCATCGTCGTCGATCACCTCCACGTTAAATCCAGACTTGCGAGCTGTATCAACAGAAAGCATTCGGCGAAGCTCAGGAGCACAGCTCTTGCCACGCAGGTCGCCTATGATACTCTGAACGAATGGCTTCGTCTTTTGCATATGAAGAAGCGTCCAAAGTTTCCGGTTTCAGGGAGTAAAGAGCGCGGTCGGAGAATTCGGTCACGATTGTCTTGTTGGTCACGAATCAGCCGACCTGGAAGCTCGATTGTCTCGTCAGCCCCAAAGTATCGCCTTTTTGGTGGATCGCCGAGATATCATCTTTGCCACAGGAATATTCTGCTTTGTTGGTATGACTGTCGATTCACTGTTCGCTGTGTAAGGAGCTCGATCATAACATGATTGAGAAAGCCGTACCTCCTGAATTTCCCCATCCCAGATTGAGCTGTAGTCAATTATTCCGTTTGGATTACAAGATATGGAGGAAGTAGTTGGCGACTTGAAGATTTATGCTGCGTAAGCGTCTTTGAATTGCTGCTGTTTTCTCCGCACCAGGATTAATGGCGCGCTGTTTCCCAAGAAGGTTGTGCAATCCTCTAGACGGTCGTGAGATTCACTTTTCGAAGGCTCAGACTTGAAGTCACAGAAGGCGCAGGTTAAAGGCTATATCCAAGGTGGTAGCCGGTAGTTCGACCTCGCGTTGGTGGTGAAAAAGAGCAAGTTGCGAGCACAATAATGAACATCTGTCAAAAAGCAAGTAGTCAAGGATCTCCATGGAGAGATAGTGTTATCCCCGTTGGTATATGATAGATATTCAGCTTCACTTCAATCTTCTGGACATTCACTGAGAGACCGTTATATTTGGGAAACTAATACGTCAATTCTAAATTGCTGGTACTAAGTCTTCATCGTGCAGTAATTACATCCCATCCACTCATCTTTCCTGCCAGCTACGGCAACGGCCGAGGACGTCTTCGGGCCGAAGATATTCTAAGACCAAAAGCACCGTGACCAACCATACTGACCCACCACACTCACTTCTTCAGCTCAAAGGTATCCTTGCCCCAGCCAAAACATTTCTTCATCCGATTTCCCATACTCAAAAGCATGATGTGATCAATCTTCGAGTCTGGATGAGGTCGGTGGAATGCAGTCTTTCCCATGCCGAACCATTTCGACACTCGCTTTGGCACAAACAGAACAGCAGATACGCCGCTGTGCTTTGCATCAAAACCTGCCTTATCCATGGTATCAACCCACGCGTCCCATTTCACGGCTCTGGATCTGCCAAAACATGAGAAAAGGTAGTGGAAAATCTCGAGACCAGATTTATGGATCTGGACGAGTGGTTGAGACCCGGTGTTTTGGACCGTAGATCCTGCGGGCTGTTGTAGCTCAAAGATATTTTGGACTGCTGAAGTTTCAGGGCGCGTCTTCGGCTTCACCTTTTTTTGGGTTGGGGGCCTTAGTTCCGTTGGTGTTGATCTCCATTCAGTTTGTAATCTTACTTCTGCACGAGTGCTAGGCAGGTCAGTGTCCGAAGTTGTGGCTTTGGTGTTCTGTCTTCCCGCACTAGATTTTGAAGAACAGCCACCTGATGACAATGACTGGAAATGCTCTACAAGGCCTTGTTCGAGTGAGGTGCATTTAGCCTTCTTCAACTTCGGCTTGGCCTGGGGCTTTGAAGAAGCTGAAAAACGTGATAGGCGGGCAGCAGGTAGAAGGGCTTTCTTTTCAGCTCGTTCAGCTTCTAGGTCAGCAAGATGTCCCAGTTGTGAGTCTGCGCTCAAGGCCTTCAACTCAAATTCGATGTCTTCAGCGCTCATACCAAACACCTTCATTCTTAGTCGATGCTCTGCTCGGTACCTCTGCCAGAAGTCTCGTAAGAATTTTCTCTGCTGGCCATCTACGACGGACCAATCCAGGAATGTTGGATTCTTCAGCTCGCCACTGCCGTTCATGAAGTTGACCAATGGTCCGAGAAGAGAGGCAAGCCCAACATTTTTCAGGGGCACTTTCTGCTGCACCTTGTCTTTCAGATTTTCTTCGGTGAAGCCTAGAGCTACTTTTCCCTCGAACACCTTGCCAACATATCGCCATGCTCGGCCTGTCTCAGTCTTTCTGATCTCGTTGAGGGCCCGCTGGAACGCTCGGGGTCTATGAGATCTCAAAGCATCAAGAATTTCGTTGAAGGCAGCAAGATCTGATAACTTTCTGTACAAATGCTCGTCAACTCTAGATTTTTCCTCTGCAGAACTTGTTGCAAAATGATCATTCATCAGATCGAAGAGTCTTCTATGGTCAAGAGCTCCTGGCTTGTCCGCCTCGTTGATAATGCATCCAATTAGCCAGTCAAGACGGTCGTTCATGAATCGTTTAGCTTTGATGACTACTCTGGTTTTTCCAGATAGATTGTCCTTTGGCACTCTCTGAACCCCTGTAGCTTGGCTATATTCGAAATTCCAACGATTTGCAAATCCAGAGCGTTGTGGGGAAATGACAAGGATGTGCCAAGACTGAATTTCTATCAGCTGCAAAATTAAAGTTCTTGCCATATTCTTCGGGGAGAGGCTGTCCAGCCAAGATGGCGGTCATGTACTTTGAGTGCAGAGCTTGTAATTCGGTTACTTCTTCGAGGACCCAAGACCAATGGCGAGCACTCCAGGCATTGAAATCCAGTTCTAATGGAAGAACCGTCCACCCTCCATTTTGGGTTTTATCAAAGAACTCACCCTTGGTGATGATGTTGACATATCGCTGCACATAAGCTGGATCTGTCTGCAAGTGCGTGAGATGGTCTGATGCCATATCTAGTCAGGATTGCGAATGTCGATGAGCTTTTCTAGCTCGAATGTTGGCGAAGATGAATACGGTTCACCAACTGATGAAATGTTGAAATGCATTCCAGCCAACTGCAACAAAGACATCCTCGAGTCGACAGACAGAGTTCCCATAGGTCTTCCATCATCTGGAAGCTCGTCGATGAGGATCTCGACAGTTGCTCGGAGTACCTTGAGCTCTTGAGCTTGTGCTTCCAATATCAGACTTGCGCGAGGAAATCCAACGATATCCCAACGATGTGCCGCATCCTTTTCCCACGGAATTAGTTCCCCGTATCGATCGCCATGCATCACAACTGCATTTTCATTGAAGATCAGATCCAAAGCCCCTCGGCTCCAGGAGCCCGTAATCATCCGACTATGGAAGGTCGTCCAATGAGCGGAGGAGTATGCTGTCCTGAGGTGGAGAAGGTTCAAAAGCCTGGTTGGATCCTCTTTGATGGTCTCAATGTTGAGATAAGGAATCAAATTGATATTTCGATGACTGCGTGCTGGTGTCAAGACGTCCTGGCCCCGAAACCCGTAAGTAAAATGGCCTTCATGCCATTTCTTCTCCTCCATCGTCGGATCCGCAGAGCGCAATATCATTCCTCTATCCTTCGAAGTCTTGCCCTTCCATTTCTTGGAAATTCCTACGTGCTTGGTTGCTAGTTGTTGTCTAATGTATTCTCGGTGGCTATTGATTTGCTTGATGAATTCCGCACAGATGCTGAACGCGCTGGCAGCCGTTATGGACTTGGTGTAGGAGAAGTATCGAGCTTCAGCTCCTTGCTCATGCAGTGTCCTGTATTGTTTCGCACATTCTGTACACTCGCACATTCTGTACACTCGCACGGAGGATTGCCAAGAGCAAAGTGCATCATGGTAGGTGGACCACCATTGACTCCAGGCAGGAGAACTGTCATCATCTTTGGAGGCATCTTTGTGATTCAAAAAAAACTTTGGTTTAAATATCTCAGAGTCCCGAGACACTTTCTTGTGACTCAAAGCGTTACTGGTCGAGACCTAGTGATGCCCTAAGAGTGAAGTCGTAAAGGTGAGGTAATTTTGGAGTCGCACTTGGCTGCGCGAAAGTTTTCGTTCTCTGAAAGATGCTCAGAAGTCGGTCTCGAGTCGCTGACACAGTACGTGTCGCGCTCGAGATCAATCTTGCGCTGATGTAGAAGGTGGACGAAGATGTTGTCGAGTGGAAGGAAAATCTTCGTGGGGTCGAAGAATTTATCGTGCTTAGTCTCGGGCGGTGAGGTTTATATGCCCCCCTTTTCGCAGCTAAACGAGGATGGAGCTGGCCGGGAGGACGGTTGAAAGGTGTAAGTAGTCAACAATGTCAAGGACCCAAAAGGATCACGATATCGAACAATACGATCAGAAAATGAAAAAGAGCAAATTGTTAGGAGTGGAAGATATGTCAATTGCAAGGAATGAAGGAGGATTGAAGAACAGGGATATATGCAAGTAACCACCTCGCAATGCAAATGGAGAGTGTCTCGTGCCGACTCTATCGTACATTGGATGGAGCTCACTACAGTGAATTATCACATTTTGAACATTTCAACTCTTAAACAAGATGAAAAATTGTAATTCCATGACTTGAACGGTATCAAACTTGAACAAGTAGAAAGTCTTGATCAAGGCAAACATATTGAGGGGATTGACCTGCTCGAACTCTGCAGCAGCGCATAGCAATTTTGAATACCTTCAGAAGATTTCTAGATTAGAAAAGACATGAAACTTAACCTCTTTAATTATGTCAAACGTGAGCAGTACTCAAACAAGCCTGCAATCCAAAGATACCGTATACCGAGCTTGTTAGTGATCATAACTGCGTCCTGAAACGTCTTGGGCAGATTTCTGAATTCGATTCGTGCTTGTTGTTGAACGATATTTTCCCTCGTGATCGTCATTGTCTGCGTCGTGCCCCAACAATGGCTGAGAGATATATATACTTCGGTTGGTAAAACTGCGAAGCGTCAAGGAGTCTGATGTAGCCGTGTTCGAGAGTGCTGACATCCAGAAAGCGAGCAGGGTGTTGTGTGAGTGACGGGATCGTGCAATGAGAGTGTTTCTCGGAACAGTCTTTCAGCCATGCGCGAACAACTTCGGAGCAGTGGTCCAGATCCAGGACAGACGGAATCTCATTTGAATACCTGATTGCGGGCCAAGCAGGCGTTTGATCTATCCTGGTTGGATTATCACGCTACAAAAAATGTGGGAAAATACTGAGCACTGACGAGGTGGGGTAGAGATTTCAACTTCGCACTGCCTGGAGCCAAGAATTCCGTCGAATAGGACGCGAAAGGTGTATCGAGCACGAATCGCAAGTGCATATCTCCAAACTCCACTGAGTATAGCCTCTCTAGGAACTGAACCGAGATTTGCTCAAGGAGTCGATTGTGCTGTGTGTCGAGACCGTGCATGATCATAGAACATGAGGGACAGCCTTCAGAGGCGGAGGGGACTAGTTCTTCTCTTGTAGCTCTTATCCGGGTTATGTTTGTGTCCGGACGCAGATTCGACCAGCTACCTATTCCACCTGAACAACTCATCTCTCTTCTCTCTGGCGGAACGAGACTCGCGTCGAGATTGAAACAAACGGGCAGATACTTGGGGTCAGGGCACTTGTACTAGTTGTGAGCAACGAGGTTTTGGGCACGACGCTTGAATCCTGCACAACAGATCCATCGAGTTCGGTCATTCCAAAGTCGTGACCTGCGATAGCGAGAATGTTGTGCAAAGGAAGAATGAGGTAGAATCAGGAAGATGTGGCGGATAAGAAGGTTCCTGACTGCGGCGCAGTACGGACTGGATGGAAGGAGCAGGGGGTGGTGACACGTGATTTGGCAGTGCCTTCCAAAATTGCAGCGACACTACTCCAGTTTATTTACCGGACTGTGCTTGTCTTCCCTCGAATGTGATTTCCGGGTGCCACAACTAGTAAGACCTCGTTCATTTGTGAAAACAGGAATTGAATTCAAGTCGTTGGGAACAGAACTGCCAGAACGTCCGTCCAGAAGCTCAGGACGACACCAAGACTCAAACAGTCCTTCAGGAGACTGCACACTTGTGCACCTCGCTGAATAAATATATCCTTCAAGCTCTCTCTGATGATCATATTGTTATTCGGAGCAGATGTCATAAAAGGGGCAAGATTAGAAGCCTAAGATCCCGAGAAAGACAATGGAGCATTTAAGCGAGCACTACTCGTAGCGCAACGCTAAAAACAGCCCCAACCCCAACCTTCCCGCTCCTGAACATCCTCGGGCATCACCAGCACAACCCGGACTTTTCTATTCTTGACTCACCATGAAACTCACAATCCGCCCAGGGAGAACAATCCAAATTGTTCTCATCATGCGAAGTCGCAACATCCATTCAGGAGGTAGGTACTTTCATCCCCGAATTATCCTCTTCTCTCCGGCGTCGTAAGTGCGTTTGTTTGCCTTGGTTTCTTTTTCTGGTTCCAACAGCGCACCTTGTTCCTCTTATCCAGTCATCACAACGGCGCACTCTATTTCACTCGCACCATGGCCCCTTCCCCTGCAGGAGTCTCATTTCACTCGCCGCTTTTCACACCTTTTTGTGCGCTACCTCGGGGAACTAGGGTCCTTCTGGGACGAGACAGCCCCGAGGCACCTGATATTCGAGTCACGTTTTGTCGTGCCCAATACGCGTTAAGTGCGTGCCTCCCGACACGTCTCCCCGACGCTCAAGCCGTGTATTTGCCTGCGATAGGCATCCTTGGCCATGCCATGCTGCCTCTACCTAGGCCTGAGTATAAATATGGCTCTCCTCCCACCTGCACCTTTCTCCTTTCTCTTCCTTCAATCCGCCTCGCCGCCAACTCGCCAAATCCATCAATTTCGACAACGCATTCACGACGCATTCGAATGCCATCGTCGAGAGCTACGAAAATCGAACGAAATCACGATAACCGAAGAACATAAAATTTGAGAATGTTCAGCAGAAGCACCAAAGATACCGGAAGCTTTACGAGCGGTCGGAGAGGATCGAAGAAGTCGAGTTTTCGGGAGCACGCGGTGTCGAAGAATCGGCACGAGAGATCGCAGTCGAGAAAAGTTCCGACTGAAGAAACTGCCAACCCACTCGGATCGTAAGTATTTCTTTTTCTCAAACTTTTTACGACTACTAATATTTGTTTCTGCAGAACTATGACATCTCCCATAATCACCCTCGTCGTCGGCCGTGAACAACGCCTCTTCGCTGCACACGAAGACGTCCTCTGCATATCACCCTTCTTCCAAGCTGCATGCCGCGGACAGTTTCTCGAAGCGGCTTCGAAACGCATCACACTTCCCGACGAGGAACCCGAAATATTCTCCTCCGTCCTCGAATACCTATACAAAGGCGACTATTACCCTCGCCTCCTACATAACAAGAGACGGAACTCATGGGAGTTGGAGACCGGCGACGGAGGCACAGGGAGCGTGGAGAGTACAGTCTATCATCACGGCGTCGATGGCGAGTTACTCAAAGATACCGTCATTTATTGCACAGCGGAGAAATACGGCTTGGATGAGTTGAAGCGTGTTGCATTGCGGAAGCAAGGTTTGCGTAAGTACAACCACAAACAAGACAAATCAAATCACATGCTAACGAGTAGGATATCAGAATCCGGCATCCAATGTAGCACAATCTTAACCTCCGCCCGCTACGCCTACGCCAACACGCCCGACACCGACTCCAAGCTCCGCGCCCACTACCTCGCGCTCATCATCCGCAGCCGCGGTACCTTCAAGCGCAGCGGCACGATGCAGATGGAGATGCATGCTGGTGGTAGCCAACTGTTTTTCGATTTGTTTGTTGCGCTGTGCAATCATGTGGATGATGTTGCCAGTGTTGCGTAAGTGTCTTAGCTCCTATCCCGCTCTGCCATCAACATCAACCTCTCTCATCAGTGATCAATACTTGGAATACGAATGAGGCTGACGATTATAATGACAGCGGCTCACCACGCAGCGTACGAACCCATCATTAAAGCATCATGACTCTTCTCATCTCCCGGCGTGCTGCGATAGATCAGTCATCGACCACATGACCTCGCTCTTGCCTCATTCGGAAGGCAGATAACTCCTCAAGTCTCCTCGCGAACTTCATTTCTCGCACTCCCTCAAAACAACATACACGATAAATATAATTTGGCGACAACATTTTTCCTCTTGTTTCATCGTTATTTTCTTATCTTTGATACCACATCGGCGTTTGGAGAATAGGTTGACTACTGGGACGGGCTGTATACTACTCTCCTTACTTGCTTGCGCATTGAATACGCATGGTGTCTATTTGAGATGGCTGCTTGCTTGCTTCCTGCTACTATCTCCTGCCTAGCTTTCCGTTTCTTTTCCTGTTGCATTTTCCTTGCCCGCTACTGGTGTTGAATTTTGCGTTGGTGTGGATTTGAGCGAAGACGACGGGATTTCCGGTTCTCACTTGCATACCTCAAATCCAAAAAAGAATGGTCACGCGCATGTACTCATATTCTCTTTACCATCAAGACTATCATGCCTCGAGACTATTCTCTAGGATATTTTTGATTTTGCGACGGAACGAGCACTCAGTTGTTATTGGAGAGGTGGTTGTTACTCGGAAGAACTCGGGATGGGATGACTCCTTGAGAGGAAACGAGGCGAAGCGAGCAGAATGAAAGGGGCAAAGATGAGAAATTGACACGATACGATATGATTTGCGAGACAGGCAGAGAAAGCAAGGCGAACAAACAAGACTGCAAGATAGCTGGATCTTGAATAGAAGATATTCACTCTAAAAATGTGCTACGTGAAAATATGTGCGTTACATGAGAACCTGAGAATTTCAGAATTTAGGCATTTTGAAGATATAAAAATGAAAAAGAATCGTAAGATCAAGATGCAAAAGCCTAGAAATCTGAGAAATTCAAATTCTTTGAAGATATAAACAGAAGCACGGGTTGAAGGCTTCAGGGAGAGTGGAGGGCCTGTTGCGAGAACTGAAATTCACAGCTCCAAACGAGGCTTCACAACCATCACTAATTCCTTCCTCACGGCCCCCATCCCTAGCATCAAACTCAGGGGCTTCATTTCCATCATCCCCGCTACCTGTAAAAGCAAGGTGCTCTCCTGGTCCCTCAGACCCCTTCCGAGGAGCCAGACCCCAGAAAAGAAAGTTTAGAACCAGAGCTATGCTTTTCAGGCAGAACCATGATTCGTCAATGGCTGCCTCTCGGCTGCGGTCAAAGGGCTATGAGTCACGTTTGGCTGCACTAGAGCGGATTTGGCGATGAGGAGAGGAGTGCTGTTTTAAGAGGGATGGAGATTGGGTTTGTGGAACAAGGTGTGATGAACTGGTTTTGGGTTGGTAGATTTAAGTGAGGCGGATGCAAGCAGGTGGATTAGTAAAGTAGAGGTGCAGTTTGTGAAATAGTGGTGAGGATTGTGAATTGCAGAGCTTGGGTTTTGCTTTATTTTAGTGGTATCGTACAAATTTCTGTCCCGCAAGAGGCTGTGTGAGCATTGGTGACCCTTTGTGCTCACCGACTCCCTCCGCTTTCTCGGCGACACTCCCCTCCCAGCTTTTTCTCTCCCATCTCTGACTCTCTTCTGGAACAAGCAAAGCAATCGGCCCACCCACCCAGCACCTCAAATAATCCTGGTTGGGAAACACATCAACAGGGTCTCGCTCCAGTCGTCGGGTGAACCATCCCAGCAAATAGGGGCAGCTCAAACACCCGTCCCCGGGAAAGCTCCGCCTTTACTCAGCACTACGGTGCCGCGCTCGCGCGCGATGTAGCCTTTCATTAGGTTCTGTTGCACACCATTTGTCAGCAATTTGACTCATGGAGAGTTGATTCGTGCGAGTGGGGTGTGATCTCGTGTGAGCGGATGATAGGAGAGACAGCCAAGGCAAGCGATGCGATAAGGGGTTACCTCCTTCAGCCTGGTATCTAGCACTCTATGGCAGAAGAGCAGTAAAAACTGAGAGGAATGGGGAGAACGACTAGAGAAAGAGGAAAATACCTTATAAATCATATTCGCCAATAAACACTCCACCTCATCACTATCCATCGCCTCCTTACTCCCCAAACTAATCGCAGCCCCAAACTCACTCACCGGGATTCTCGTCCTTCTCACCCTATCCTTCTCACCCTCCTTCGCCTCCTCAAAACCTCCCGCGATGAAAACCTTTCGCAATAAGTTGCGTAAAGCGATGTCGCGGCCTCGTTCAAGGGTTAAATAGATACGCCGCTTCACGAACTCATCTTCGCCAGCCACGAGCGCAGCGTCGAAACCCGAGAGATCGCCGCGCTTGATGCAGGTGCAGAGGGGGAAGAAGAGGGTTTGGAGGCGTGGGTAGCGGGCAAGGAGGCGGAGGGTGGGAAGAGTGTGGGTTGTGAGGAGGTGGCAGGGGATTAGATAGGTGAGGATGAGTCTGTAACGCATCACATATCAGTAAACATGTCCACTTGTGATCAGCTATCGAACTTCGATGAAGATGAGACTCACTCTTTATTCCTCACCGAGTCCTTGTGACATAGCTGCCAGGCTTCAGTGAGGTGTTTCTCGGCCTGGGTGAAACGGTTAACATGGAAGTTTAGTGGATGGCTGTGCTGTCAAACCTCTTCATAATTCTCCTCAAGGAAATAGATGACTCCAACGTAATATTTGAACGTCACCTGATGAGCCTTAGGAAAGGCTTCCAGCGTCGGCATGTCGCCTTGGTATGCCTGGATTGCTTTGAGGATGTTTTTGGACAAGCTGATGGAGTTCAACTTGAAGTAGGTCTTGAAGAGGAGATTGATGATGTTGTAGATTCCCCATTTGCGGGACTCTTCCAGAGGTGCTCTACGCAGAAGTCAGCAAATCACAGCTCAAGAACAGTTGGAGGACTAACCTATCGCTGAGACATATGGTGAAGATTCTGTTTAGTTGTCTTGCGGCGTCCTCGAGCTTCTCGTTCTTCTCTGTTTCGGGATTGAAATCATCTTGGAAGGAATTTCTAACAGAGCCTGTACCATTGGCTTGCCCCTCGTCGGCCTTGATGGCGAAGATTCTCAGGTATTTGCCGGCCATGTACAGGCAAGGCACTGTCCAGGCTTCGAATCCGCAGTTGGTGTAACCTCGGATAAGGGCATTGGTCATTTCCTTCCATGCTTCGTAGACTTTTGACCAGAATGCCTAAACATATGTTAACTGGTCTGTTCGGATCCCAAAGTCTAGGGGCGGATGGGGAGAAATGGCTCTCATCACGTGATGCATGTCAAGTAATATAGGTCTTAAAGAATTTGATGCAAGTGATGCCGGATCGAAAAGTGGGTCGGATCCCTGCAAGGATATATCCTCACCTTCGAATTTGCCTTTGTAGCACTCTCCGCACTCAATACTTCCCCGACAGCCTTCCAGTACGTAAGGTAAACCTGAACCCATGCTTGTCCTTCCTCTGCGTCAAGCCTGGCTGGTGAAGAACTGTCGTAGAGAATCCGGTACTCAAAGTCCCTCTTGGCTTGAGCAATGTTAGTACTGCGAACAAACCTCTGGAGTCTGCCCGGCAGGGAAGGAGGATCGACTGGTGAGAGGGTTTCGGCAAGAGCATAGCCATCTCCACCTGTGAATGCCTTCCCAAACTCTTCAAAGATTGGATCCATATCGTCTGCTTCGTCGTGTATGTCTTCGTAAGCTCATAAATCTTCAAAGGTCGTAAAATTCATGAACACGTCCCGTGACTCAATAGCCTCAGGCCGTCGTGACGGATGCAGATCTCAAGGCAGAGCGAAGAGCATCTTCAACTGAGGATCTCGGAAAACAAATCGTCGGAACCTGTGGATTGGCTCAATATCTGACACCCTGCGCCGCCTCTAGCCTTCTGTTTACTTGGTGTAGAGTAAGATCGCGCCTTAGCGGCTCTGCAGCCACGCTATCTCGATTCGACCAAGCGCACCGCCAAGCGAGGTCACGGGGCCAGGGCACAGAAAATTCACAACCCTAAATAGTTTGGCGAGGATTTTGAAGCCAACTACCAGAAACTGGAATTTTGCGACAACAACGACAACTGACCACGGCCATCAATTCAAAGTGAGTTTACTTGCAGCGGGACGGATTATTGATCTCTTACTGACATTTAGAAGATGGGTAAGCTCTAGAATTCTTTTCTATGCCTGGACAATCCGGACGTGCGATTCGAAGACGAGCAAAATTATTTCACGACCCTTCGGCAACCAATACGACTTCGAATCCAGCAAAAGGTGATACAGGAGCGAGGGAAACAGATCAAGGAGACTGGAAGATGATCGCGATGGATAATCACCGTCGAGACTGCGGGTAGAAGATGGAGGGGAATTGGACCACGCTACAACATCTTCAAGGCTTGTGCGATGCTGCTCAACTTGGCTGGACATGGCTCTCGGTGCGAAAGTATGCGGACGGATTATTTAGGGAATAGTTGAACGGTTATACGTCAATTGGGCTTCATTTTCCATCGCATCTGGGCGCCCATCCCGAACTTCGATCTGGCGACCTCTGGATTAACACAAAGGCTTGGAACATCATGCTAACATAATCCCCAACAGGTCGTCTCACAGAGTACCAGGTCATCGGCCGCCACTTGCCGTCCGAGGCAAACCCAGCACCAAAGCTGTACCGGATGAGAATCTTTGCGCCCAACACTGTGGTTGCAAAGTCCCGTTTCTGGTACTTCCTCATGAAGTTGCGCAAGGTCAAGAAGGCGAATGGAGAGATCGTCAGCTTGAACGTGGTAGGTGGACTCGGTTCCTTCGACACGATGCACCTCTAATTACAAGTTTAGATCCACGAGAAGCGCCCCTTGAAGGTCAAGAACTTCGGTATCTGGATTCGATACGACTCCCGCTCCGGCACCCACAACATGTACAAGGAGTATCGTGAGATGTCGAGAACAGATGCTGTTGAGGCTATGTACCAAGATATGGCCGCCAGACATCGATCCCGTTTCCGGTCGATCCACGTATGTTGTAACAATCCAAGTCCTTCAATTGCTCTGCTGACATGTTTCCAGATCCTCAAGGTTGTTGAGCTCGAGAAGACCGACGACGTGAAGCGCCCCTACATCAAGCAACTCCTTACTAAGAACCTCAAATTCCCTCTTCCTCACCGCGTCTCCAAGGCTGCCGGCACCAAGCTCTTCGTCGGAAAGCGACCTTCAACCTTCTACTAAGCGTCTGGGGAATCGAGTTTGGGTCTGGGATGGGATCAATTTGGTGTTGTTGCACTGCATAAAGGGTTGTTTTCTAGCCTTTGCTCATTGAGCCGGATCGATAACGAATGGCAATGCATAAAGGAAATCTGACATGAAGATCTGGTACTTGTGTGGTCAAAAATTTCATGTTTGGGGGCTATGAGGCCGGAATGGTTCTCGGTGGATGGAGGAGTCGGGCATAGTTGTCAATTTCTCTCTGCCAGCAGGTGTAGTCCATCCGCCTTGTATTTCCTTTTGCAGAGCTGCGCCTCCGAATCCTCTCGTCCTGGATTTTGGATTCAAGCTGGTAATCTTATCCGGAGGAACTGCAAAATAGCACCTTCAGTACACATAGCCATCTAAGTTCAAAGTCGCGGGCCTTTCTCAATTTCATTCCCTTCCCTTACAACAACCCTACGTTCAAATGCCATTCTGCCATTCTACAGAACTATCGTTTTTTGCCACCTATTTCGCCCTTTGGTGCACTGCTCGTGCTCTCTTATTGCCACCTCACATTTGGAATTCTGCCAAGGGTCTTGCCTGGTGGGTTCCAAATAGCTTCTCCACCACTTTCTTTCCATCCACATCTCCTGTTATGCCTTCTGCTCTTTGTTTGTGCTCACTATGTTTACTCTGCTCCTCGTGGTCTTTCCATATTATTTATCCTGGTCACCACATCTGACGTGCCAGTCACCATTGTCTTTCTGCTTCTTTATTCATCTCACCACAATCCATGTGTCAGTCGTCCTCTGCGTTCTACCACCCTCCTCTGCTCACCAGATTTTATCTAGAACTCGTGTTTGTTTTTCTGCCACTTCACCCTGCACACCACATTGCTCTGCCATTCGCGCTTAATTTCTGTCACTTTACGCTACTCACCACTTTTCCACTCTCAATCGTCCCCTGCTTTCTGTCACAGTTTTGCACACCGCAACCATCTTAGCACTCGTGCTCCTAAAATCCATTCAGCAAGCTTCGAGCAGTATTTCAACTGCTCTTACTTCCTAACACATCCCATTGAAATATCCTTTCCTCTGAGGGCGAGCAGAATCTTGATGGTCGAACGAAGACCTCGGAAAGGCCGGAGTAATAGTCGAGATCTTCAATATGGTCCAACACGGTTCAAGTTTCAAATGAAAACAAATGCTCAATCAAGTCCAATGTTACTACATCTCTGCTATGACACCAAGTCTCTCCCCTCCAAATTCACCACGGGGTTATATCTCCCACCCTCTCAAGCCTTCCTTCCTTGCTTCCGCTATTTACATAGCACCATATGCGAATGCCGCAGCAGCACCAACAACCAAGATCGGAGCTTGAGTCATCATCAGCGCAGCATTGGTCTTGCTGCTCGCAGCAGCACTCGAGGTAGCTATCATCGAAAAGTCAGTCACGCTTTTTCAAGTCCCCAGGACAAAGACCTACCGCTAGCACTAATAGTACCTCCCGTACTATCGAGAAGGGCCGTTGTCCCACTCTGAACCTGAGTAGCCACCCCGCTCTGACTCGACGTCACAGGCCCCGACCCAGAATTACTAATCCCCGAAAGACTGCTCACGGCATCCCCAATACATGTCAATCCCGGCTCCACCTCCGTCGTAATCGTCCTCTTCTTCAACACCGCGCGCTCCGTCACTATCGGGCTTCTAGCCGTCATGACACCTGCGCTACCGCTCGAGACGGAAGTTTGGATGGAGGATTCCATGGATGCGCGGGACGCGGATGCTTCAAAAAGGGAGGAAGAGAGCGATTGATCGCGTGATGAGAAGGACGCGGACATGGAAGCGTCGCGCGTAGAGAACGAGCCTTCGAAAGAGGAGATGACGGGGCCAGAGAAGGAGCCGCCTTCGCAGCAGTAGTTGTTGAAGATGTCTCCGTCGCAAGAGTTGATGCCATTTTGGGCGAGGGTGGAGGTGGCGAGGAGGAGGGGAGCGAGAAAAAGGGATCGGGTCTTCATTTTGAGTGTTAAGATTCTGGAGGATGTTAGGTCTCCGCTCGACTTGTGATATAGAGTGTTCAGAGGTACGTATAAGATGGAAGATTAGAGCGGACTAAGGAGGAATCTCGAAAGTACTTGTATACATCCCCTTGAAGTTTGCGGCGTAGGAGCTAGGCTCTCTCGTTACCGAAGATCCTTAGCTCTAGCTAGGGGTGTAATACGCGTACTTAGGCACCCGCTTACTTATGCGTACGTGTATAGTCGTTTATCGCATACACCAGTATTTACATCATGTGACGCGGAATAGACGGCCAAATCTGTCTCCGTCCGTGCATATATTTGAGCAGTAAATACGTACGAGTACAGTATGCGTATTTAGCTCCAGCTGAGTTAGCGAGTGATATCATAGGAGCCATTGACGTGAGATGTTTACGCAAAGATGTGGAAATTGTGGTCGGATAGTTCCATATACGGATACCAAGGCAGCGGGTCTAGGTCGGATTCGAAGAGCTCCGTTTCACTCGTTCAACTTCAATGCTCAAGGCGGAAACTCATGGTATAGATTCCGCTAATGGCATGATGACAGGACGTGTAGATCCCGTGCAGTGTGTCAAAGGATTACTTACATTACTTAAGTAGAGTAGAGTAAGAGAGGTATAAGCCGTCGGTCGAGGTCTCCATTGGTAACTCACTCTTCAACGTGGAAAATATGCTTTCAACTTAATGACCATACTCAAGTAGTACGTTACCAACTTATGCTCTCTGTCACCATCTCGAACGTTTCCCCATTCCTCGGGCATTGGCTAAGATCGACGAATGCATGGTGATCTTCTATGCAGGTTACTCGGACTCCCATATCAAACACACGAGCTGGCTCTAATATATCGCAACAGCTTGTCACAACAATGTCAACCTCTTCAACGGCTATGACGCGTTCAACTACCTTTGCTGCCATCAAGCTATCCCATACGCCCTCCCTCCTTTGGGCTGACTCAAGCAGAGAATGGGCCTTGCGCCGGATTACCGGATCGCGACATTTCATCCCGGTTAAATACAGTGCTGGAATAATACCAATATCGTTTGAAAAATGACGCCGCAAGGTCGTAACTGGTTGAGAAGCTGAAATGGAACCAACCATCAGGGAAGTTTCAGATATAATGTCTTGAAAAATTGACAGAAACTGGTCGTACGTTGTCTCTTGGGCACCTTCAGGAACAGAGAACATGATCTTCCCGGTGTATAAGTGGACTTTCAGTAATCTTCTACCTGAGACTTCTTGGCTGTCTAGTGAGTCTGTCACCTGTAGCAAACCCTGAATTGAATTCGACAACTTCAGTAAGTCTCGCTGGAGATCTTCTCTCATGAGAGCAATGGCTGTGGTGCTTCCTGTGTCATTGCACGAGGTTTCCAATCTTTTCAGCTCCATTCCTCGTAACAGAAGCACATTGAGAAGAGTCTTAGCTTCTTCTAGGCTTGAAACTGACGATGGAAGGATTGGCAGCGAACCTTGGTCGATTGTTCGAGGATTCCAAGCTGAGTCAAAGGTCGAAGCCAGAAGATCAAGTCTAGAGAAATGGTACAGGAGTTTATCCTCTATCTGTTTCTCTGTCAAGCTTAATCCCGATGTGCTTACTGAAGATGATTCCGTGCTGATTCGAATTTTCCTAGACATCAGGGAAATTCCGCTGGAAACATGACAGAAAGCAGACAC
This sequence comes from Cairneyella variabilis, assembly GCA_001625345.1. Taxonomy (NCBI): domain Eukaryota; kingdom Fungi; phylum Ascomycota; class Leotiomycetes; order Helotiales; genus Cairneyella; species Cairneyella variabilis. The sequence continues at coordinate 7,732 of AYLM01001805.1, read as the reverse complement.
GTAGTTACCATACAGTGACTCAAAACCACTGAAGATATAACATGTAATGAGTATAGTAAGGTTACTTAAGGGCTTTGTCGGGTGCAAAAGGTAGGAAATTGCCTTATTGTACTGTTGGAGAGCAAAGGCTTTGGCATCAAATGAGCCCGGCAAGTTCTCGGTAGAGGCCATATACCAGCGGTGTAGACTTCCAAGGGCAATTGTAGCATAGTACAAGCTTGGCTCAATCAGGGAAAGCTGGAGTGTGTAACGATTCCAGAGGTCGGACTCAAAGTATCCAGGTAGATGGGACGCTGTGTAGAGCTGGAAGAATTGCAGAGCTTGGAGTTCGCAACTGTCTCGAGAGCGCAAAATGGTGGGATTGAGAATTGGCGAAGTGGCTTTTGCAATCAGGGAACGTTCCATTTCCGCGGACTCCATCCTTTTAGGTTGTAATTCATATCCGTCACACCGACGACCTGTCGAAGAACACTTATGGCACGCCGGCTTTGCCTCATCGCATTTCATGCGCCGAATCCTAGCACTAGAATGAATGAAAGGGTCTCGTGGACGTTGTGGTGTTCTTACTTGCAGATTTTGCAGCCTGTCTTCACTTTTGGCGAGTAAGTCCTCGATTTTTTTCTCGAAGCAGATACTTGCGATCCGCGCTGTTGCATTTTGACTATGCCGCTCAGTATTCGGACGTCATGAAGCAGAAGATTATGGTGCTGTAACAGCTGGTTGTTTAACCTGAATTCTCACCTGCACGAAATCTGTTTCTGTTCGGAAAGGTGAGCAGGGCTGCTTTATTGGCAATGCTGGTGAGCGGCAGTGAGCAACAACGGAAAGCGGCAGAGTCAGCATGAGCATGTGAGATGCTATTTTAGTACGTAAAGGGGCTTGTCTTAGCTCCCATAAGGCCCGGTTACACTTTCCTTCTATGCGCAGATCCATTTTGGCTCCCCTATGACCGAGTTTCCTCCGAAACTAATTTTGGATCTATATTCGCTTATACACACGTGATAAAGGTCTCAGTCTCATCATTCCATAACGTCTCCTTGACTATAGGGGCAGCTATAAGGGCGATTTATAATATGAATTTTGGTGGCACTTAGTTTACTCCTTTTTACTTTGAAACCTTTAATGCTATACTCTACCCCGCGTGTTTCTTCTCTTTCTCCTAGTTTTTGCTTTACTAGAAGGGGTCAATGTAATGAGGCTGCACCCAGCTATAGGTTCAAGGTAATTGAGAGAGTCACTAGAGTGAATGATAATCTATAACTGAGTGAAGAGTTGTATTACTCCACTAAACGCTGCCGATTCAAGGTCAGCCAGCGGAGACTGTTGATAGTGAGGAGAGAAGGAGTGAGGTTTACCCTCGGCTCTGGAGCCCCGCCAGGCCTACGCCAGAGTGATGTCGTAACTCACTTTCCGACGTAGGTTATATGTACGGGACCGAATGAGGTTATAAACTGGCAGAACCCTTACAGTCAAGGTGCTCTGTCAACGTGTTTAGTTCCTCTACATAGTGATATTCACACAACTGTGATATTATATTAGGAAGGAGTTTGTACTAGCTCTATCTTAGCGGCTAGTTAGATAACTACAGCGAATGATTGGGTTAACTAGTTCGCTAGTTAATCGTTATGAGATTTATATAGCCATATGGTTGCGTTATAAAGGGATTATACCGAGGTTCATGCATGCCATATAAGGGACAACTACACTAGCTGGGTCAAAAAAAGAAGATCGCTGGTAGCAAGTCTGCTGGATGGTGTGCATTTCACAGCAGTAGTGCTGCGTTAGGGAGGAGTCACACCAATGTCCAGTTTCACTAGGAGATTCATCTGCACGAATAAAGGGGACGGAGGCTCGTAGACGTTAAACAGAGGTGGAAATTCATGCTGCATAAATTGTGTCAAGGTTCACCATTGGTTATCCACCAGCCAATTGACAGAGGACTAGGATAGTTTAGACCGCTAGGGAAGTGCGGCTCAAGCGAGCAGTGGTTATGTATTTAGTAAGAGACTCCGCCCTAGACCTCTCTTCTTCTTTCCTTAGCTTAGAATCGTCAATAATGTTGAGCGGCAGCTCTTAAAGTTGGCCAATTGGATGTAGACATGTAACTGCGTCATATGTCCTAGCACGGGCCAGAGGCTGGAGTCAGTGTGTCAAAGGATTAATCACATTAATTAATTATTAATCAATTTATCTTGACTAAAATAGAATAGAATATGATTAATGCCTTAAAAACCTAACGTGAATAGAATAGAATAATTAATCAATTATAATTAATTAATTTGATTAATATACTAATAATCTTTAAATTCCTTAAAGTTTCTATAAGAGTTATATAAGAAATAGATTCTACATTAACTCTATAAGCAAATACCATCACCAAATACTAATTTAATCACCTCTCTCTATATAGAAGATATTATCTTCAAATTAAAAGGAGTGAAGAAGGATCGAGTAGATTCCATAAGGTCCCTTATCGGATTGATAAGCGGTGCGGCCCGCGAAGGCACTAGGCCTAAAGAAGGTGACATTAAACCTAAAGAAGTTAAGTGCAGATGAGCTTATCACCTATCAGCGATACATAGTAATTATTCAAATTAATTAATTATTAATCAATTATTCTTGATTAAAATAGAATAGATTATGATTAATGGGCGGTGACGGTTGATTAGAATAGATTAATGGCCATTAATCTAATCTAATCTATTCATTTGACACACTGGCTGGAGTGAAACCTCTCCCTAGGACAGTCTTCACTTGTCATGGACTGTATAGGCCAGTACGGGGTAAAATGAGTATATTCTATAGTCTGAAGGTTGCAAAGAACGGGGAAATGAGGTTATATAGGGGACCGTGCGTCCCATTACATCACTCCTCACTTCAGTCAATACAGAGCTATCTTATTGCAAGCTACATGCTTCCCCTTCTGCACGCGGTAGCCACCTCTGCCATCGTACCTCTTCATAAATAGACCTGATTCTACAATCCTCCTCCTAGAGCTTAATTCTGGTGTCATGACAGCGGTAGTGACACAGCAAGTAACTTTGTAAAGGTAACAACCCTGGTGCACTTATGTATTGTGACCGCCCGCAAACCAACGGACGAACGAGTGATATGAATGGCTTTTACCACTCGGCCAACCGGCCAAAAAGGCGCATGAATAAGGTTGGAGCCTTATTCGCTATTCTACTATATAAGGGACAGCTGGGCTGTCACATGTATTACATCTCACTATGTTTATCAATTTTGCAGTTGTTGATTTTTTGCTCTTCTAGTCATGCTATCAAAGAACTTCTTCCTGTGAAGAATATATAAAGATATCTCTATAGGTGTGGCAGCGCTGTTATGCTTACGTTACATAGTTGGGTAGTCTGCGTGGTGGGTGGATAAGCTTATGTCGTTCAGCTAGTTAGATCTTTCCTCCTTATCTGTTGTTCAATAGGAGTACTGTCTTGTCTGTTATCTTGAAGTGCCGTTGTGGCAATAGGTTGCTTTCTAGATTGTGACAGCTCTACAAAGGGTGTCACGCAAAGGCGACTCTTGCAGAAGATACTGTATTGACGAGAAAATAAAGCTAAAGAAAGAAGAAGGATCCTCTGCAAGAATCGACTCTAAATACATAAACTTTTAGGGCGGTGGCTCTCGCTAGCGCAACGCGGTAAACTAGGACAGGTGACTAAGCGAGCTGGGAACAGCTGGGCTGTCACATAGATCTGGTGGCTGGTTACTAAAAACATCAAATTAATTAGGCTTTAGAATCACAATATTAGGAATATCTAGTTCCTACTAGAGTCTATTCTCTTTAGCTACTTGTATGATTTCATTAAGTTATACACAGCTTTTACTCCTTACAAGGTATTATCTATCCAGTTAATCATTATATCTAGAATCTAATCTAAAGTACAGACAGGTTAAGGCAGTTAATAGGATCTGTTAAAGTTGTAGTTTAATAAATGCAGAACAAAGACTAAGGATTTAAGGTTATAATTGCTAATAGAGTAGAAAAGTTTGTAATAGTCCTAAGGCATAACTTGCTAATAATTTACAGCTTAGTTCAGATGTGTTGCCTGTCACAGCTCTAGAATCAGGGCTCTGCGAAGAGTTTTGTAGAATTAGGTCTATTGACGATTCTAAACTTGTGACAGCCCAGCTGTCCCTTATATAGTAGAACAGCGAATAAGGCTTCAACCTTATTCATGCGCCTTTTTGGCCGGTTGGCCGAGTGGTAAAAGCCATTCATATCACTCGTTCGTCCGTTGGTTTGCGGGTGGTCACAAAACTAAGGAAAGAAGGAAAGGAAAGTTTGAGGGCAATGCCTCAGAATAAATATACAACTAATGTCTGCCTAGCCCGCTTCCTTCCAGCGCGGTCTAGAATGTTCCCTTATTCTGCAGTTCGGCTAGTTAAGCGAGGCGGCAGCGGTAAGCAATAGCTAACCGTGACATTGCCTCTTCTTCACAGGCAGATCACTATCTACTGACCTCTTTTGTTTACTATGATCAGCTCTCCCAAAGTGAGCATTCAAACTGTTGAGATTACAGGTGCAACGCACTGAATTGACTACAGAATCAAATTTACAGTGGGCAGGTATACTGAATATATAGGGGCAGCAGGCCCCTATCGCCACGCTGAATCCTTATAGAGCTGAACCCTTTAGGCCCCTTAGGGCCCTGTCCAGCTGGCTCTCGGAAACCTTAAGAGCCCTGTATAGCTGAGTCCCTACAGGCACTTTAGTGCCTGTAGGTAGCAACCGCCACCTGTGGCATAGGGGCCTCAGGCCCCTAATACTCCCAACAAATGGCTTTAAAGAAACCGAGACTTAAGTACGCGCACTGGTTGGTGATTTGGTTAAGGGTATGTGCGCCTAATAACGCTATGTGGCTGGTTTGCAGCAATATGTAGCTGAGAAGGAGAGGGAGGTGAATCATGGCTCTTCAGCTTCCTCCTATCATACTGCAACCCTTGAATCGGCCACTGAGGCAGGCAGTCCCTTGGTCGGATATGAAGGAGATGCTTAAAGGGAGCGGAAAAGGCAGTGGTGGATGGGAATATTTGGAGGCCAACCCAGAAGATATGATCTACAGCAATCAGAAAATAGGACGCTGTTCCCATTGAGCAGTCGATGATGTCGCTGCACATAGCAGCACCTGCGGGATGTGAAAAGAAATTCTATTGACCTTGGCGATCACCCGCCACATGTCTGAGGTTAACAGACATAATTAAGAGGTGATCATCTATCAGCCTACTCTGGCTTGTGCCCATAGACAACAAATCTGCTATGTATTAACATCTGGCCCAAAAAAAATATAAAAGCCAAAATAGAAATAAAACGGAAATCAAGAGCTCACATGTTCCAAATCGCATGAATCTTCGTGTCCTTCATTTCTTTCTTAACATCAGCTAAGAAAATATCCACTTCAAGCTTTGTCCAGCCTAAAACGCGAGTGAAGATTGCCATACTAAAGCCCTCGATGCCTGAATTTACGTTCTCCAGCTCCCACATTCCTAACTTGCATTTAGTAGCGTATCCATTATCAGGATATAGAACATACCTAATTCCTTAAGTTTCCGATCTTTTGGCCAACGATTCGATGGCCAGACATATTTCGTCTCTACAACGTCTACAAAGCCAGCTGCTTCAAGCTGCGACTTGTAGAGCTCCGCAGAATTTGCTGGACGCCCTAGTTTTTCACATCCTTCGATAAAGAGATCGGACCTACTTTGGTTAGTCGATCGGAGATGGAAAGGCCAATAATACATACCATTTCTTAAATGCAGAATTCTCTGGGAATTCACCATCGTTCAGAACAATTGGGAGTGAGACGTCTAATGTTTCTATCCAGCCTCCGTTAGAGAGGTTGTCGAAACATTGTTGGAAGAGTCGAGGAAAGTCGGCGATGGAGCCAATCATCATACGACTGTAGATGAAGTCGAACTTTTCTGAGAAAGTCCAAGGCTCTTCCAGATCGTCAATCTGGAATGTAAGATTGGGGGGTGTAAAGGACGGTTGACTTGGGCTAAGATCGACGCCAAGAACCTTTGTCTCTGGGTGTTCATCTGCAAAATCAATTGCCCAGATGCCTGTTCCTGTGCCAATATCTAGAACATGATGAAGTAGTTTCTCCTTCGGTATCGGAGCAGTAAACAACCTCCCATCAAATGTTAAATAACATAAGTGATGCTGGAGATCCAACCGATCATTCTCTCTCTCATCATTCGGGTACTGGTATTTGCCATCCTTCATAATTGGGTCAATCAGAATTTGTATTAGAAATATCGAATCACGAAAGTTCGGCTTCGATCATAAGATTATAACTTACTTTATACGCATGATACGTCCTCCCATTCTCCTCTCGATATTTCATAATACTTGAATTGATCGACGTAGTTGAACTTGCAATACTCTCCCCTCCAAGCGCTGAATCATTCTCGTAGTCATCGGCCTCAGCCTCGAGGTTGAAATTTTGAGGTTCTGCCTGAGGTTCTGTCATGGTAGAAGGAATCCTTGAACCAGAACAATCTGATATAATACCGAGATCAAAAGTGACAACGGACGCAAGAGTTGAGGGGAATCGCGGCCTATTCATCCTCGCAGCGCAAAATACCACCCCACGTTGTGGTCAGAGGGTGTTGCGGGGTTTCCGCGGTTGGAACATCGAAGCGAGATTCGTCGCTTCCTCCACTTTGCAAGGGGTATCTTGCGGTGTACGGAGATATTGCCCTCTCACGATGCGGAGTTCTTACTACAAAGCTTCAAGTGAAAGCTGGCCACAGGGGACGGGGAAGGCAGGCGCAGCTTCCGTGCATTTTCAATATTTGATAGGCAAGGATCGCGATTATCGTAGAATGCCAATTGGCGAGAATGAGAATAAATGGATGCGGATGATACGTGCTTCCAAGGCAGAGCTCTAAGCTGATTGAACAAGGAACTGAGAGATGGTAGGGAAACACCGAGCTGCCACGGACTGCCTTTGTCAGCTTGGGACGCTATCCATTGTAAGACCGGACGTGCCCGTGGTAGCAGCCCTTGATACCTTCGGACCGGAAGTACCTTTATCCTATTAAGCTAACTCCTCTTGGATTATGGCCTGACTGCCTGAGGTAGTACATATAGTTAAATTACACGTGCGTTATCTATTGCAGTGCGCGCTCCGCACGCTGAGGCCCTGAAACGATACAGAATAAGGCACAAAAAGCGGCTCAAAACTAGGGTTGGAAGGAAGAGCAGGAAAATGGCCGTGGGAGAATTGTTACGCCTAAGATATAAAGGGAAATTTAGGCGAGTCATTAACAAAAGTCATAAAATCACATGGTTAAGTTAAGAAGACAGCAAATAAAGGGTGACATATAGTGCCAAGAAAAGGGGGTTTCCTTCCGTTCACAGGTTGATTTCTGGATAATCATTTACCAAGTATATTTAAATATTAAGCAATATATAGCCGTGTTTAGGAAAAAAGCACTTCTTATAAGAGCTGGGGTCATTACTACCCGCCTACTGTAGCATAAGCCCTGATAAGGCTGCGCAAGCCCTGGTAAGGCTATCAATAAGGCTCTAAGAGTAAGATATCGCCGACAGAGGATAAGGATGGTCGGACACTCCTATTTAAGTCCGGAAGCTATAGGTATAAAAGGATAGTCTTTGCCGCATATAGTCGGCAAGCTTGAGTCTTATAATCAATATACTGATTGCTTTATATGCAGTATACATCACTTCTACTACTTATTCAGGCCTATC
>AYLM01001804.1:0-16904 GCA_001625345.1 Cairneyella variabilis | reverse complement strand
GCGATCCCTCCTATTGCCCTCTAGCACTCCTGCTATTACAATAATATAGTGGGGAGTTAGGGCAAGGTTCTGAACCCGCGCCCTGACAGCCTTTGTGAAGGCGCGGGCAAAAGGGTAAGAACTCAATTGATCAAATGCCTATTACATAAAGATCTAAAGCCAGAGATGGAAGAAGGGATGGGAGAAGCCCTGATTATATAGCCGGATGGCGGATCATATGATATAGCGGGGAGTCTGGGAGGTTCTGAACCCGTGCCCTGACATATAGTAATAATCCTAGTCAGTGAGAACTAAGGAAACAAGTGCTAGCTAGCCGAAAGGGGTAGTGCTTGCGGGGCACTAAAATAAGGGGTAAGAATGTCGTTTCGGTACTGAAATATCCGACATTAGTGTGACACCTCTGTAAAGGGTGTCACGCAAAGGCGACTCTTGCAGAAGGTACTGTATTGACTAGGAAACAAAGCTAAAGAAAGAAGAAGGATCCTCTGCAAGAATCGACTACAACTACATAAATCCCAAGGCGGTAGCTCTTGCTAGCACATAGCGGTAAGTTAGTATAGTATAACACGTGACTAGGCGCTAAACGTCTGTCACACCCATCGAGAAAAGCCGCAAGAACATCCACATCTTCTATTCCTGCCCAGCGCTTCACCTAGAAGCTGAAGATCCGCACCGAATCATTCCCGACTCCTGACTCACGAAAATACATAGCCGCCAGCAGCAACATATTTTCTGAGCGGCGACTCTCGCAACCGCTAGGCGCATCACCAACGCCTGGTCGGTTCAAAGATGCGGCTTGTCTTGACCTCGACGCAGACTCAGATCTCACCACGGCAGTCCTGAGCTTAAAGGGTCTACTGAGATATAACTTATTCGATATCGGAATCTCCACATAAGCATTTCCATTTCCGTCCTTAGACCTGGGCAGCTCATTTCATAACCTCCTTACTACAAATTTATTATGTAATATTTTTAATATAGATATTAGGACTATAAAATGGGCAATTGAGCGTAGGGCTCAACAAGCTTGAGTGGGATTTGCATTTACTTCTTTATGTTGGGAAATCGGTATTCAAGCGCGAATGTTTGAGGCATAGATTAAAGTCATATTCAACTAATCTAGGACCCACTAAATGTTATATTTATGGTTAATGAGGTCAAAAGTCAATAACCCCGCCCAAAAATCACTTTGACTATATATACCCTGGACAAATGGTCATGGGCAGTGCGGGGATCGGCCTAGGAAATTATTGCTCAATAAACTGATTCAACACCGCCTTTAGCTGAGGGAAACGACAAACAAGACGATAACAAGCCCGCGCCCTTTGCTCCCACTTCGACTTTTCGCCACTGCTGATCGCAGCGGCTGCTATACCAGTCCCCGCAGATGTCATCCATCCAGCTGCAAACAACGGGACTGTTAAAGGGGCTAATGCTCCTGCTGAGATGAGCGTCGCAGCGACGCTAATCACTCCGACGCCCCATCCAGCCATGAAGCCGGATCTGCATCCGTTCATTCTTGGGCTTGTCACTTCATCGCTTCTGAGTCGGTGGAATGCCATGAGGATATGTTCTAATCGAGCATCGGCCCGATGTCCAACGACCAAAGCGGCTAGGATGAGCGCGTAATCGACGTCGTTCCACCATATGTTCATGTACTTGCCATTCTTCCATTCACTGAAAATCTGATCGGAATCTATGAAGTCGTCGCTGATTAGCTTCGTTCAGCGTCATGTCACAGATCCCAAGGCAAGGACGTTAGTACTTACACTTCTGGCATATGTCAACAGCGTCATGCCCAGCATCGACGAGCCCGAGATTCTCAATACCAACGATTTTGTGAATGACATGCTCTAACCAATGGAAATTGTCATCCCATTTATTTGTCCCTGAGATGTCCCAGCACCTCGCAAGCCTCAGTTTTTGGGACAGGGTTAAACTTGGGGACGTCCATGTTGATGCTTTAATGAGTGCGAATGAAAGGTGTGTGCGAAAGTTTAGTGAGGCAACCATATCTGGAATGCGAGATGTGTCGTGGCTTCCCCACGTTATAGGCTTCGAAGTAATAGTCTGGCGTGGCAGGTGGTCACTGATAGGGCCATACTGGTGGACGGCAGGCGTCCTAATGAGAAGACCGTAGAACTGGACAGGCTGAGGGGGTGTCTGTCGCGATCTGTCGTCATTGTTAGTTTCCTCGGCGTCTTCTGCTGTGAAGCGGTTAGACTTGGAGATCTATAATCCTTCAGTCGAAGTTATAATCGAAAAAGACGGCAAACCTTGTGGCTGTTGAGGGTCGATAAAATCCAAGATACGACGAAGGACGTTCACGAATGACATCCGAATGGTAGCGGGGAAGCTGACTACAGCAGCTTTAACCTTCCACTTCGCTTCTCTAAGTAGCTTGGCGGCATCCTCCCAGGTACAATCTAGAGTCCAGCCCCTCGGATTATCACAAGGCACTTTCGAACCACATAGGCGAGTCACAATACCGATCGCCCAAGGAGGAATGGCCATCCAGATATCAAACAAGACGGATGAAAGCCACAAAAGGAACACGATGACGCCAACATCTCTAAATATCTTTAACGGTCCAGGGCAGAAGACGAATATGACAGCTGCGGAGGCGACGATGGCCAGAAGCTCTCGCTTCGTGATGGACGTACGGGGAGTGATGGGCTGCTGGGCCGAGCTGCTGAGCAGCCACTTAATGAAAGATTGTAGCATGGAGCAAGTAGTCGAGCTTCTGCTCAAAGCCGGCACTGTGATGCGTGAGTTGACTATGGGAAGGTGAAAGGACGAAGGTCAAGCTTGCTGCGATTTTTACGGAGATGGAGAGTAGCTCAAGCTTGAGCAAAAATAAGGATATCGCGCACGAGATGAAAAATTATTAGTCACTTGGGAGCCTGATCGATGCTGCGGTGCCGAATGTAGGTTACAGTATTGGGTACGCCTTACGCCTGGTTTCGTGTCTGTTGGCTGTTGGTCGACGGCTAGTTACACAACATACTCATTGAACATAGCCACGTAACCGAAAGTGCTGGTTTGCCTGGCTGCATAGTGATTGGCTTGTGCTTGACAGAGAGCCCGCCCGAGAACGTTGCGAAGGCTGTACAAAACAGACCGTCGACTCCATTTCCAATCTCATTTTACCCGCTTACTGCTTTTAAAATGCAGAGCTGTGCATGCGCGGATGTAAATATCTAAAGTAAAAAAGAGAAAGAAAGGTCCTTGCTGGAATTATGAGATGATTGGAGAGTTAAGTGCAGGGCTTTTGATGGTTGGTTTGGTCAGGTTTGAGGGTCGAACTGTAACTGACCTATTTAGTTAGACCCTCTAACTGTGCCTGACCTGCTACATAACCACGGGTAACTGGTTACCCAATGGTTATCTGACAGGGGGTTTGCCGGGTTAAGGTGTAGAGGAACGATAGCGGGGGGTCCCTAAATTTCGGGCGTAAAATTCTTCCACGCCCTATTCTGAAAGAGTTTTCAGGCTTCTATACCCAGAATTATAGTGTACCTTCCCTGAAATATAGAACACTATCCAGATTTTACAGCGCATAAGCCTTATATTCTGTATATTAAACTTGGCAGTTAACCATGGGTATTTGGGTAGGTCTTGGACCTTAACCCATAACTTATAGGTATTTGAGAAGGCTAAACTGTAACTGACCTAGTACAGGTGGTTTAGGTCAGATCCAGTTAATTTAACCAACCATCGAAGGCCCTGGTTAAGAGAAGATGAGAGAGAAAGTGGAGGGAAAATGGGAGAGCAAGATGCGAAGAGAAGGAGGCGGCCATTTTAGCAAACACAGCCTTAGGCACAACGCACAGGGTGTACAGACTAGCCAACGTCGTTGGCAACTGTCTAAGGGGCGGAGGGGAGCCACTTCGGGTGCCTTCACAAGGTTTAAGGAGATAAGTGATAAAGAATACAGCCTAAGGCAGTCGCAGTATATACTTATAGATGAAAATGGTTTTTAAGATGGTCTTTAATGCCCTGAAACGAAGTGAAAGGGAAACCTATCCTGCCGGCAGGAGCCTCGCTAACGCTGGCGGTGGGCTGGTCCGGCGCACAGCACTAAGCCGTTTGTTTGCCGAGCCTTCGAAAAGGGATCGGATTGAATGTGACCTCCTGTTTTAGTTGGCCTGGATGTGGCGCGCCGCTAGGTAACACTTTTGTGTGTCGCGTTAACATCCTATATTATAATTTACCGCACACATTGAGCTTTTGCATTTTGACCTAAAGGGTGCCGTTAGGTCCTTATCTTCGTTCCTTAAGCCAAAGTTGCTAGGGTATAAGAAATCGACCTATTAAGACTGTGAAAACATAGGATATATTCTGCCCAGCCTGATATTGGGCTGGTAGCAGATGTGGAATGGTTGTGCAGCCACAATTCCCAGCTTCGTAGGGGGAGGCGGAAGCAAGCCCAAAGTCTTGGGCGGAGCCACCGTATGTGCTTCCATAGTCTACTTGCGCGTAGGATTGGAAGTAGACGTTGGGTGCGAGAGTGCAGGTGTTGAAGAGGAGTGGAAGGAGGAGGGTTGGGAAATGCATGGTGGACTACTGAAAGTAGAGATCGTTGCAAAACACCGTGGGCGCGTGATGTTCTAAAGTGATCAAATGAATAATAGAGGCATGTGTCTCCAATCGCAAATGAGAAAATGATGCTGATAAAAAGCGATTGAAGATGAGAAGTTCAACAAAACTCAGCAAACCCGCAATTTATAAATTATATATTTCTATGAAAGTGGATATGGCTGTCGGGTCAGCATTGATCACACTTCCCCACAATGATAAATTTCTATTGCGAAATCCTTCAAGCCACAGCAATATAATCATTGATCCGCAAGTCACTTGACTTTGCAATGTGCGCGGCTTCGATTGCAGTAAGATTTTCTGCTTGCTTTTGCTCTACGTCTCATTCGCTTGCCCGACTCCTGAACCAGATCCAACGTCATTATTACACAGAGATCTCCAGGAATAGCAACTTCACACGAATTGCCAAGAAAATGAGGTGGAAGAAATACAAATCAAGCATCTTGAATACTTAAACACTCTTGATAGTCATAACAACCCAAATCCTATCAGCAATCACCCTCTTAGCAGTCGCAGTCTCCGGCGCCAACGCTTCCTACGCATGCGGTACACCAGGATGCACATGGAACTCAGTACTAATCCCTCTTTCGAGCACTTCCTCGCATACTTATCCTCATCTCTGAAGATATCCAGCTCCCCAACATCAAGATAGAGCTCTGGGAGTCCTCTGGTATCAGTCATCCTAGCTGGCGCTGCAGAAGGAGCAACGCCTTCGGCACCGCAACTAGCACCGAGGGAGGCTCGCTAGCCAGTTGCGTTGTCGGCGTAGTTCCATACTGCGAAAGGGAGGATGCTTGGATCTTCGACAGCGGTACGGTCGTCTAGCATGGGTTAGACGAGGATTTGCTTGGCGATTTTGGGAGAAGGGTCTTTAGCGAGGACGTAGTGGGTGAGACCGGCCGAGAGAAGAGCACCTGCGCTGTCTCCCATGGCCGCGATGCGAGAGTAGTCAACTCCAAGCTCCTTTGCGTGGTAATGGAGGTACTACAAGCCGGCATAACAGCCTTCGACCGGCATAGGGTACGGATGCTCGGGAGCGACAGTAGCCCACGGCGAGGAATGGGACAAAGCTGAGAGAGACGTGTCTCGCGAGGGTCTTGTCATAGTATTTGATGGAATAGGTGATCATGCCACCACCATGTAGGTAGAGAACTTCTGGGCTGTTGGAGGCCGTGGTACCAGTCTTGGTATATCAGCGTAGGAGTATTGATGTGCCGTCAGCACTCTTGGTAGTGAAACCTTGGGTGGTGACATCTTCTGCGCGGGAGTTGACACTGTCTACGAGCTTACCGACCATCTCGAAACTGGTACGGCGAGCTTGTACATCTCTAACTGGCAGAGTAGGAATGGGTGCTCCTCCGGTGAGGGCCACCATTGGCTAAGCGAATTCAGGATCGAGAGAGAGGGTCATGGTGTTCAATAAGTGAATATACTCGCTGAGGACTGTCCTGGAAGTGATCAGGACACTTCCAAGACATAACACTTCCTAGGGAAGCTCACGTAAATGTCATCCGGAGAGTCGGAGACCATTAGAACGGGGTGCTGAGCTCAACGAACTTACGTCAAGGACGCTAATAGGTACCGAAGCACCCTCGGTCTCGACCTAGAGGGGTCGGAACAATTCCGGGGAAGGCCCACTGAGAACACAAATGGGTTCCATCCTCCGGGGAAGAAAATGCGATTGGCTGGGTATTACTCTTACCGCGCTAGAGAAAGCCGCAGGGGAATTGAAGAAGCATTATCTACCTAGTTAGTATGGCATACTGGTATAAGTAACTGTGCATATATCGATTGCTCCAAATCAGGAACTGGCCCCCGGAAGTCAAGAATGAAAACAGTCTTCGAGTTGCCGCCATTGATGACACTTGCCACACAAAGATTTAATCCTGGCCACATCTGCAGCCTTCACATGCTCCTCTCTCCATTGGATACCAGCACACTGGGTCCTATAATTCTCAATTTTCTCTCTCCGGGCGTTAAATGAGTCCAGGAACGTAGATAATTTTGTTCTTGAGAATGACCATTATGAGGCATTTCCAAGTCCGCAGCGCCACAACTAGCCCACTGAATACCACTGGAGGAAGCAATACTGTGGGTATCTCGATGAATGCGCGGTGCTGGATCCAGTCATTGCGAATAATGGTTGGGAAGTGACGGCCAGGTCCAGATGCATATGAACGCCCTGCGGGGGTGAGGAACGAAGTGTTCTCGGTGCATTGTCGACTCAACGCAATTCCGGCTGTGTGATGGAGAGTGTGAAGCTACAATTTTTTTTTTTAGTGAATGCGAGGCGTCTTCCGATCAGGATCATATTAAAATCATGCATGCATGTTGTGTTGTTCGTCGTGGGGGTTGAGATCGTGACTTGGAGTGAATTTTAAAGAGTTCTCGGCGAGACAACGGCTGTTCGCCTCGCTTTGCCCCGCCAAAGATTCCATGCCTGCCCGCTTGGTACCTACCTCCAGCCTTCCACCCAAAACTACATCATGAGTTGAATCCTACCTCGCAACGACTACAACATCCAACCTCTGATTTGTTCTGCAGATGATTTCCATGATGCCTTCAGAAAAAGAGACTACGCCACCTCCGCACATCTCGATCAACAACGACGACGTTGAGGGGCACGATACTCCCAAGAGCGCTCGCAGTAGCAGTGGCTGGGATGGCAAGTTACGAGTTGAGAAGAAGCTGGAGCTCGCGAACCCAGAGGCGCTTTCAGATCCGGAGTATTCGGATGAGGAGAACGTGGTTCCGGGCGAGACGATAGATGCTGATGAAGGCAAGCTCCCTCTTCTGTACCTTCTCCCTTCATGATTGTGTAGCACAATATTCCCTGTCTGGGAGGCGGGGTTGGCTCAAGAGCTACTTTCTAATTCCCTACATAGATTTGCTTGACGACTACCCTCTGGATGCAGAAGAAATAGACTGTGTGCACGCCCGCATATCCTCCATCGCCTCTCTCAACCTCTCCAGATTCACCGCCGTAACACGACTTTGCCTGCGCCAAAACACCATCACGGAAATTGAGTCTCTATCCACCCTCGCCGCGACTCTGACCGAACTGGACCTCTACGACAACCTGATTGCACACATCCGAAATCTAGAAACGCTGACAAACCTCACATCCCTCGATTTGTCATTCAATAAGATAAAGCACATTAAGCACATCTCCACCCTCGTCAACCTGACAGATCTATATTTCGTGCAGAACAAGATATCTTCAATCGAAGGACTAGAAGGATTGAAGAAATTGAGGAATCTAGAGCTGGCAGCCAACCGTATTCGAGAAATACAGAATCTGGAGACTCTGACAAGCTTGGAGGAGCTTTGGCTCGGCAAGAACAAGATTACACAAATCAGCGGTATCTCCACCCTTCAAAACCTCAAGATCCTCTCCATTCAATCCAATCGAATACGCGAGATCACTGGTCTAGAGGAGCTGCCAAACCTCGAAGAACTCTACATCTCACATAATGCACTGACTTCATTCGCGGGCCTCGAGAACTGTAAAGGACTGCGGGTACTAGATGTGTCAAATAACCAAATTGAGAGTCTAAAAGGGACGGCACATCTGCAGGAGCTGGAAGAGCTGTGGGCGAGCTACAACAAGTTTGGGGACTTTGTGGAAGTGGAGGAGTGTTTGGCAGACAAGAAAAATCTGAATACGGTGTACTTTGAAGGCTGTCCGCTGCAGTTGAAGGGCCCAGCGTTGTATAGAAATAAGGTACGGCTGGCACTGCCGCAGGTTATGCAGATTGATGCTAGTGAGTTCATCTTTGTCTCCTCTATCGAAGCACTAAAGTACTAATATAATTGTAGCTTTCGTAAGAGTATCATAGTTGCAAGCGAGGACAGACAGAACTGGCAATGAAACAAGACCACAGATATACGTCAGGCGAATGAATGATGGATAGCGATTTGGCATGGCGTTGGGATGAACGGACATGGGAATTAAGTCTGCAAAGACGGATGGATGTACAGCTACCCTCTACTGAGCTTCACTGATGAATGAAAAGTCTGGATTATTGCTTGCCATAAAGCCATTTGATTGCTATCTGGTTCTCAAATCAATGCTATGAATTCTCTAGCCCTAAGTTTGCCATCTGAAAAGTCAACGAAGTCATTGCCTGGAATATGGAGCCTGAAAATCAACGCCTTGACATTGAAAGCCTCCCGCGCTGATTCTGATCAATTCTTCTAAGCAAAGATGTGAAGAGTGCCGAGATACTGGGTTATTGTCAGCAAATTTTCTACATTATTTTTTGAGACCGGGGGGGAGCGTGCTTACATCAGTAGGATTGTTGAATCTCAACTGGCGATCCAGACCCGAAATGGCATCCAAATCCTCCTTATTCAAATCGAAATTCGTAACCTCCAAATTCTGCTGCAGGCGCTCAGGATTATTACTCTTAGGAATAACCGCCAATCCTCTCTGCGTCGCCCATCTCAGCAGAATCTGTGCCGGAGTCTTATTGTGCTTCTTCGCAATGGCGACAATGGTCGGGTGCTCGAACAACACAGGTGTATCCTTTGCCTTCTGCCACTCCAATTCAATGAATGATTGCGGGCCGAACGAAGAGTACGCGGTGACAGCAATACCTTCCGACTCCGCGAGCGTCAAGAGAGTTGGTTGGACCAAGTATGGGTGATGTTCAATCTGCAGCGTAGCCGGACGAATCTTCGCATACCGCAACAAATCCAAAATCAAAGAGCCCTGGAAATTCGATATCCCAATACTCTTCGCCAGTCCCTTATGCACCAGCTCCTCCATTGCAGTCCATGTCTCCTGGATAGTCGCATTGCTCAACTGGTAATCATCTTTCCCATCAAACGCCCATCCTGGCGGATAACGCACTTCAGGATCAACGTATTTGAGAGCCACTGGGAAGTGCATAATATATAGGTCGAAGTAGTCGATGCCCCAGTCCGCGAGCTGCTTCTTGCAGATGGGGAGGACCTTGTCGCCGTCGTGGAAGGAGTTCCAGAGCTTGGAGACGAGGAAGAGGTCTTCACGCTTGACGAGGCCGTCCTTAATGGCGCGGCGGACGCCTTCGCCGGCTTCTTTTTCGTTGCCGTAGTCTGCGGTTAATTCATCAGTATATGAGAAGTGAAGAAGGGGCATGGTGAGGTGGAAGGGAGTGCAGTACCGCAAGCTCCGTCAAACAACCGGTATCCGACCTTGATGGCGTTGTAGACTGTGTCCGCGCATGTCGCGTTGTCAACCTTCCAGAGACCGAAGCCAACTTGTGGCATGTGGTGGCCGGTGTTCAGCTTAAGGGTTGGTTGCGCCATGTTGGCTACTGATGCGTAGAGTCGAGAGGGGAAGGGAGAAAGGTGCAGCTTTGTACCAGGAGTCCAAACTCGAGATAGCGGGGTTGGTTTAGGATGGAAGCGGGGCAGTGAGGAGACTGATAATGGAGAGGTTAGGTGCGCAATGGGCCTGGTTTCAAGTATAGTGTTAGTTTTGCTTTGTATTGTTATCGCAGATGGGGAGTGGACAGCTGGCGGTTGGGTTTGACATGGAGCAAGAGGGGATGTACCGCGAAATGGTTCGGGAGAATCTCATGTAGAGTATCTTGTACGCCGACGTGACCGTTCAACGCCAATTGGGGCAGACGAGGCTTATTATACCTGTATGCAGCTACCCAGATGCTTGATGGAAGAAGAAATAGGAAGGACTGATAATTCGATTATACTTTGATAAATCACGGAAAATGCCACTTAGCTCGTCATCCGCTCCGCTGCAGGATACCCCGCCGTCACCTGCTTGCCGCCACCGCTCACCTCCTAGAATCTTAGCTTCTTGGTTCCTCTTCTCATGCTTGTCATTCAACTCATCCTATTTGCCTGGCAAAACATCGGGGAGGAAATAGCATGGCTACCATGTGGAACCTTCGACTGGATAAATGCATCCATTTTGCCATGCTGTTCTGATATACGGCGTAATCGGCGTCGTCGGAGTTGTGGACCTCGACACTTGGGAGAGCTTCGCATTGGCTACTCTAGCAGTGGTGCATAATCTTAGAGGCTATGATTGTCATGTCTTTAGGCTGTTGTTGAGGTCTCGCGGCTAAACGCTGTTTCTATGGGTCGGACAGGGGAGCTCTTTGTCGCGGAAGAACACCTTCCTTGCCTATTTTCTTCCTTTTTGGCAATATCAACGCCATTGAAGCAAGGACTAAAGGCAGCGCTGCTCGAGATCGTACATGTACTTCGACGTCCACGTCGGCATTTGGGATTTACACCGGTGCTCCCGCAGATGCGCAGCAAAAGCCGGCAGACCGAGTGATATTTGCCTCCGGATCCGGCGGAACCATCACGACAGCCCTCAAGCAACACTCGCTCTATGCTGCATCGAATAGACAGCAGAAAGTTACTCGGAAAGCCGCTGGCATCCCATTTGAGCTATATGCTTATCTGCGTCATAAAGGGAGAGGAGTTCCATGATCGTTATTTTGTGAAGCTGATAATCGTGCATCAAAGTCTAGAGCTTTTCCGATGCGGCGTCGATACACGCCTTTGGAAGGCGGATCAGTCTAATAGACATCATTTCACGCTTCAATTCGCGCTTTCAAGCCCTTTTACATCTTCATTATTCACTTCGTTGTCCAGTTGAAGGCAATATGCCTTTCCAAACAAAACAATGTCATCTTTTGTCTGAAGCTGGTGGTTACAATGAGTTGTCCCTGTCACCTCCAGCTGTCACAATTGCAATTGTCTGAAATCACCGCCATATTACTTGAAAGATACCTGGACGTTGCACTGGGCTTGTTTTCGGTACACGCCATATGCGTGCAGATCGTGCTTCTTTATTGCCTGGTGCTCGATTTACTTTCCTGCAAACGCACACAATGAATTGACCTCTGACAAAGTCTTATTCAAATATTGCGAGGCGCCAAAATTTCTCACCAATTTGTATTTTTTTATCCATATTAGACCTGATTCACTTGTTTCTGCGATTGCACCCTCTCTGCGAAGGATCGAGTTTCCAGCGATATAACTTCCGGCTACACTAGAAAATAATCCTTACCGAAGGTATTGCATTGCAATCCTATCCTTTACCAATCATGGCTGCTCCGATTGATTTGGTCCCAGGCTACTCAGCAAGGCGGATACGACGTGATTTCAACTTCTTTGGAGGGCTTTGGGCTGCTGGGCAGGGCATGGGATGGATCAATGCAACTACAGCTGCCTTACGACCATTTTGGCGAACGGCCAACTATCCACCATACCCTACGGATCCCGCAATGCCAGGTCCTTTCCGTCCTCTCGGGCGTCCTGGCAGAGCAGACAGGGAGCGATTTTATCCCCCTGCGAACGCGCTGCCTGGGGGTGCAGCGGATGTGGCTGCTCAAAATGCCTTTGCAGCCAGCCCGGGTAAGGCGAGAATGTCGTCTTCAATGTGCATTTGCTTCTCAGGGGAAAAGAGCCAGAAGACTTGACTTAGGATCATGCTTCCAGAAGGTGGCAACGGCAAGATGAAGCATCTACAACTGCTTCACGGGTATCCTTGGACCATGCTTCCAAATTGGGGCTCCTAACTCTCTATCCAATATAGTACTGACATATTCTCAGATCCGATCCTGAACCCGGCAGCAGCTCCCGTAAACTGGGCGTATTCTAGGCTCCTCGGTCAAGGGGGTCAAGGCATCGCAGCCTTGTGGACTGTGATCCTAAGTTTCTATTGCCCTGAACCCTTTACATTGCTCGTTTCATGTTCCGTTCTCTGCTCGCGATGAACGTTTCTTTCCCCCCCATTTCAAACTCGCTTAGCAACCGTGAGCCTAGGATGTCAGCATTCAATCTTCTGGACTTCACATCCATCTATTATATAGAACTTCAAATTCTGACGCACTGCGAAATTTTCCGAGGCCGGCACTTCTGAAAGCAGCAATGACTCTTTGTTGGTTGTAGGCTGCATGTGCATTGTTGTGAATAAAGAATGAAAAAAGTCATTCATCAAGCCTTCTCCTGTCTCCTACTCCTGAGTTCATATTTCTTGCTTCTAATCCGTCCCGAATTTTCTGCTTAGGCTTTATCTTTTCCGTTTATTATTTCAGTGAAGTTGAACATACCCTCATTAGAGAATTTAACACTGAACTTCAGACCCACTGCCCATCACCGCGAGAATTTTGCATCGAACAGCCTCAAAGATGGCTGCTCTACCCACCCAAGCGGAAGTAACTCGATTCAATTTCTGGGAGAAATACCGAGACCCAGACGCCGCTAACTATGTCCCAATTGATGCCGTAGCCGTCGCACAAGCATACCGCGTGCAGAATTGGCCCGGCTGGAATCTCTCACAGCAATATCCTCAATTCCAAGGATGGCCTTCAGCGGAGGTAAACTACGCAGCAGATTCTAATCCAGCACTGCTTGCGGCTGACAACCAGGCATTTATGGACCGTAATGTCGCGCAGCTAAATAGCAATCCGGCGGTCACGTGGAAAGCTGTCAAGTTCTTGGGTTCAGGTGGCCAATCCAGAGTTGCTTTGTGGGAGGTTGATGGACCCGCGGCTAATCGACCTAAGGAGTGGCAGGTTGCTATTAAGGAAGCTAAAATGACCGCAGGGGATTTGCGGTTAGAGGGCCGACTTCTGAATTTCATGCGCGGTGCCCATTCGTCGCATATCGTTGAGATCAAACGACATGTGGAGACAGCTGATCCGGCCGTTGATGGAGAGGAGTGGAGAAACGTTGTTAGAAGGATTATCATGGAATATTGCTCTATGGGTGATCTTCATGATCTTTTATCAAAGCGAGTCGATGAGTAAGTGAGATGATTTTGAGTGTTGAGGTTTAAGGCTGACGAATTGAGATCTCAGGGGCCGACCGTTCAACGAACTGACGTTATGGGAGCTCTTCTGGTGTTTGATAGATGCGTGTTCTGTTTTGGAGCATGGATTTGAGTATAAATTGGATCCGACGACTTACGCTGATATAACCGGAGACGTGCCACCCTTTACCCCCTGGCCATCTGTCCTACATTTAGACATCAAATTGCCTAATAGTAAGTCATTGACTCCTTACCTAAGCTTCCTAAGTCTCTAACTTGCTATAGTTTTTCTCAAGGAGCAGAGATCGACTCACCCAGATATGCCAGTGTTCACAGTATGTCTGGAGTTCCAAGCCAAGTGATTTGGAGATGCTGACCATTCATTAGCTAGCCGACTTCAGACTGGCAACGAATTATCAAAAACATGCTGCGAACGGACGGTTCAATGGAGGTGAAGCTTTGAAAGTGCACTTGAGGAGGCGGGGAACTGATGGCTATTTTCCTCCCGTAAGCAACCTATATCGTAAGAAATACAAGTAGCTGAAGACTATACAGGAACAGTTCACAGAACGTTGGGACTACAATGACTGGAACACCAGCCTGATAGCAGGAGAGTAGTAAGTAATTCTAAGCGTCTCGTGTAGCAAGTATTTCGACTTGAAGGGAACATAATAAATGACTTTACAGTTGCTACCAAACAAACGTATGGGGAGTTGGCGCCATTATGTCCAACTTCCTAATGCTCACCTTTCTAACCCCCGCACCCTCTGGGCCCTTCTTCCCAACCTTCCAAATCAACGGCGCTGCCGCAAAAGGCCATACCTACGGAGTCGACATCCACGCATACGACTACTACAGCCGCACACTCCGCGATCTAATTCAAGAGTGTCTTTACGAACAGCCGACTCATCATCCGACTCTCCTCCGTCTCAAGCAGACCCTAATGCGTGCCATCGACGGACTCAGAAATCCTGCTCCACCCGGGGTTGGAGTAGTTCCTGATCAATGGGATGACTTTCTACCTGTAGAGCCTGGGAGTGCGATTCCTGCTATCTTCCAGGCGGGTATGGCGCCTGCGGCGCCACTCACTCCTTCCGCCGCGATGATATCTCCACCACCACCTCCTACAATGTTCCCACTAGCAACGGTCACCGGCGCGTTTAGAATGGCTCTTGTCATTGGTAGCGCGGTTGGGTATGCGGTTGGCCTTTCCCAGGGCTTTATGGCTGGACAGTGGCGAGCTTTGGATCAGGTTTGCTTATAGGCGTTGGTCTCACGCTTCAACTTTTCGTGGCTCAAGGTGTGCCTGTTGGTCCTCCACCTCCTGCGGTCGTAGCTACCACCGTAGTAGCGGGAGTTCCAACCGCTCCATTCGTACCGCTGGTTCCGAGAAGATGTGTACATATGCTTCCCGGGAAGCCGGCGCATTATAAGTATGGCCGTCGCATCCGGGCACAAGGGCCCCAGATGTGTAAACACTATGTGGCGGCTGGGAATCCGGGGCTGTACTGTCATCAGCATCCGTGAAAGAGAGGCGAGAGGTTTTGTTTGGAAATACCTGGGGCAAAAGGACGATATGTGATGGAGTAGCCGCAGGGAACATTAGGATTAGCTAAGTAACTCAAGCATGAACAGCTTTGAATTTTTAGGGTTAGAATAAAACTTAATTTGAAGGTGTCTTCGAATAAACAGCCAACGGCGTTCCCATCAACTTCGCTTTGATCGCCAGCGCGAGATACCGGCACATGTATCTCGCCTGGCCAATCGTGCCGCCGTGGTAGTACATTGCTGGATCTGTATCTTGTCAGTACTTTCATTCCACTCCACTCTCAAGCACCTTCTCTACCAAATAAAACCAATATGAGTCAGAATGGAAGAGGAGGAACATACGACCACCCTTCCCAAAAGCACCTCTTATTTCTCCCTCCTCATCCAGACCCCAAAAGTCACCCATCTCCTCAGCGATCTCCGATCCGAATATGTCTTCAACGAGATATTTCATATTGCCCTTGAAACCTGTGCAGAATATAATCACGTCTGCATCCAGCTGACTTCCATCACTAAACTCGATTCCAGACTCCGTATATCCCACCGGATGACTCGTCTCCATGCTGCTTCGCATTTTGATCAATCCCTTGGAAATCTTCTCACTAGCCCCAACATCCATATAATGCCCACCCATCCTATTATATAAGGCATTCATAAGACTCCCAAAACGATCAAGTTTGAAACCCGCGGCTTCGAGAGCATCAAAGCGTGGTGCGTCGCGGCGAGTCATACCGCCCAACACTTTGAGGGATAAGAGGTCTGTGATAGCGTAGGGTTGGCTCAGGGATTCGGCGTCCCCAACGGTAGTGGGGAGGGTGGCGTTGTACCAAACTAGGGATGTGAGTAAGGTTATGGTGATGGGATGGGATGAAATGAGAAATGAGAGGGGCAGCTTACCATCGGCAGCTTTTTGATAGTATTCTCTGGGAAGAACATCTAGGTTGTGTTAGTGAGCTGTTCGGTGGGGATGAAGAGGGAGGCTTGAGCGTACATGTATTCCCTCGTTGGATCATAGTAACGGAGGACAGGCCGGCATCGAGCATATCTTCTGCTACATCATGGCCTGTGTTTGCAGTTCCGATAACGACTCCTTTCTTTCCTTTCCATTGAGTTGCGTCCGTGTAATTGGCTGAGTGGAGGATTGTGCCTTTGAATTTGTCCTTGAACTTTGTGAGCTCTAAATCAGTGGTATCAGGTGCTGTGATGAAATACCTGATTTTCCCAGGTAGGCATGACTGGGGCTTGGCCACCAGCTCCACCAGCGACAATGATTTGGAAAGCTGTAAGTGAATAATCACTTTCTCCTCCTCTTTGGATTTTCAAGGTCCATAGCTTGCAGGACTTATCCCACGAGCCGAAGAGGACTTTGGTTTCTGTCCAGACATTCTACTCAAGTTTCAGCGTGTGCAGTAATGAAGCGTAGTCTCTGAAGCTTACTATGTGATACTTCTTTACCCACTCTTTGTACCCTTTTGCCAGATCGTCTTTCGTGAGCCATTCCTGATAATCTGGCGAGAAAGTCCGCTCGAATGGTAGATGAGCTTAAAAAGTAAGAAGATATAATAAGACATGGAAGGGACAGTGAGAGCTTACCATATTCTCGGATGGTGTGCACTGCGATCGTCAGAGGGTATCATGTATGTAAGAAGGCGCAAACTCACATCTCGCCGATCCATATCTCGTTTTCCAGCTATCTCCCACCTCCTTATACTTATCTAGCACCACATAAGATATCCCCAGAGCCTTGAGTCTCCCTCCAGCACTCAGTCCAGCCTGACCTCCACCAATCACAATACAGTCAAAGTGCTTTTGCTCGCCATGCCCATTGAACCCATTCTCCGAACTCCCATTTACCCCATTACTCACCTGCTCAAGCACATCAACATCCGGCACCCCTTCAATCCCACCCAAAAGCGTCCTCAAAACCCAAATCCTCCATTTCCCATCCTCCCCAGGAATCAGCGTAACAATACCCTTGCAC